>VWPV01023476.1:192042-247930 GCA_013389885.1 Geococcyx californianus
AATTGAGGGTGATCTCTGTGTTCTGAAGTTTCTAACAGTACATTTGACAACTTTGGAGGAGAGCCTTTTGTACTACATCAAGACATTTGAACGGAATATAGGAATTGTTGAAGTTGTGTCTTACTGTTAATATAAATTAAATCACCATATTGGCATCTGATTTATATTTTAAAAAAAACCAAATAAGATTTCACCTTTCTTAATTTAAGATATTTGAAAATATCTAGGACTTGGTGGAAAATAGTATTTCAGTAAATTTGAGGGCTTAGTCTGGTTTTACTCTTTCCATAAAGAAATTATGCTTGGGCTGAATCCAAAACCTGTGGTGCAAAACTAAGTCTGCTGTCTAATTATGTACTTCTAAAGCAGAATATTTTGTCTAATCTATTACTATGCACTTCTAAAGCTGAAAATTTGATGTTTAAAATAGTGAATGTGAATTATTTTTAGGTGGACTCTTGGAATGTACCTTTCTAAAGGAAGTGCCAATTTTGATTATTAGTTCTGTTTTTCCTGTTGAGATATAGAATGGTTCTTATGAATGTACAGGTACCCTTCCCTGTACACCCTCGTTATCAGAAGTGTAATCTGTTTGAATAATCATCTTCTTTGAATGTTAGCTCAATAATGATAACTCTTAGAGGAATAAAGAGGTACCATATTTTAAGTTCCAAAAGTGAATTTAGAGTTCCTTGTCCATGAGATCGTAGAATGCTAGGTTGGAAGAGATCTCAAGGATCATCTGGTCCAACCCTTTTAAGTGATATGTGGTTTAAAAGACATGGCCCAACATCCTGTCAAGCTAAGCCTTCAAAGTGTCCAGTGCAGAGGAATCTACTGCTTCCCTGGGGAGATTGACACGTTTAACTGTTCTCATGGTGAAAAATTTTCTTCTGGAATCCAAGTGAAATCTCCCCAGGAGCAGCTTATACCTGTTACCCATTGTTGTTTCTGTGTGACTACTTGTAAATAGGAAGTCTCCATCCTCTTGGTAGGCACCCTTTATGTACTGCTACACGATAATAAAATCTTCCCAAAGCCTTCTGCTCTCAAGGCTGAACAAACCTAGTTCTCTCAGCCTTACTTTGTATGGTAGGTTTACCAGTCCTCTGATCATCTTAGTGGCCCTTCTCTGAACCCTTTCCAGCCTGTCTGCATCTTTTTTGTATAGCGAGAACCAAACCTGAATGCAGTACTCCAGATGCGGCCTGAAAAGGGCTGAGTAGAGTGGGATGATGATGTCTCTGTCTCTGCTGGTGATGCCCTTCCTGATGCAGCCCGGCATAAAATCTAAACTAATTTGAGAGTAGTGGTAGAGGGTTGCAGGAGCTGGCAAGGATATTATTCAGCATCTGTGGTTCGATGGCTCAGTCCATTTCAAGGCAAGTCAGAAGCAACTCACAAAACCCATGAAATATGGTTAAGCCACGTCACACTGGTGATCTGTATCATCATTTAATGAGTTAGCTTTTGTTAATTATCCTTAAAGTTGCAGGCAGTCACAATGATAGACTACAGGAGGCTCTGCAGAGTTGATGAACAGCGGTGGGGAAACAGAAGATATTAATTTGATGCCATTGTTTGATGTTAGATCAGGGGTGTCAAATTTACAGCCCACAGGCCAAATCTGGCCCTCTGCCTTGTTTTATCCAGCCTAGCACCTTGTTTCTACCTGGTGGCAGTGCTGAGCTCCTTGCCTCTGTTCTCCTGCCAGCGCTGGTCACTGCAGGAGCAGGAGAACGGTGAGAGCTGTGAGTTTGACACTCCTGTGTTAGATGGTTGTCTCTGTTAATTGTAGTTTCTGCATTGAAACAAAGGAGCTATAGTAACTTGAGGATGGTGCCTAAGGATTATCCACAGACATCTGTTGCAGTAACAGGAGCTGATGGATTCTTTTGCCAAAGAAAAATTATCAGTTCCCATGTGTAAATGCCAAAACTGGAAACACTGAAGCCCAGAGGATAAAATTTGAAAGTGTGTTATTTTTTACATATTTCATTTTATCCAGGCTCTCAACAAAGGGTTCCTACATGTGAAGGCCAATGGCCATTGCAGCAGACATGAAGAATGTTGTCAAAAGAATGTGTGTGTCCCAGTCACAACCTGGGAATGTATGACAAGAAACTATTTTTCTCCAGTGATAAATCTGCTTTCATTACTGTTCTCCCCTGCTCTTGTTTCTTTCATGGCAAATATTGTCCCTGATTTTTGTTTACTTATCAGCTATGGGAAGTACACCTGGGCTTAAAAGAAAAACAGGCCTTCAGTATGATATGCTATTAGCATCCCTGTCATTTGTGCACTGTTAAGATATTCCTCTTTAAATGCTTTTCCCATAGCATTTAAAGAATTTTATAGAAATCACTTGAGATTGTTTTTTTTCCTTCAAGCCAGAACATCTCTAAGGAACATTGCTGCTGCTGCCTCTGTGCCTCTACTGGCTGGGAATGTAAGACCTCGCTTAGACCAGCAGTAAGCTGTTAGCTCCACCTGCAAATCTGCAGAGCCAAGCCAAATCCTTATCCAGTTGTTTGAGGAGGAAGCAAGCCTGCCTGTAGCTGTGTCTGTTCCCAGTTTGTGGCTAAGATCTGGGTAGCTGTAAAATACCTGACGATGGAGTATGCAATGAGAGAGCAGTTCAGACACTACCACCACCATGTCTCCACTATAGTGTTCGGATTCAGCCTGACAACTCTTCAGGGCGTGACACAGTTTGAGATATGCTTCTCAAGTGTATTGTAAGTTGATAGAGCGAAGAATGTTTTTTTTCTTGTACAACTGACATTTTCTGTAGTGACAGTCCTGACAAGATAAGCTTTTTACCTTTTTGCTTTCTTTCTGTATTCCAACCTGCTCTTATCTTCGTTATGGATGTACAAGCTGTATCTCTTAACATTACTTTACTTTGGGATCAGACATTTTTATGCAGAAAACAGCTTTGGTAGCTGTGTTGCCATCTGGTCTAATTTTAAATATGTCCTCCTTAATAGCCCCTTAGTGTATGACTGCAGTGAACTCTCTGGAGAATGTCTAAGTTTTGGACATTTACAAAGTGAGTCCTAAGTTCTCCTCAAGTTCTGTTTACAAACAAGCTGGTTATGTTAATATAAATATATACTCTTATTGTATTCTCCTTTTTCTGTGCCCTTTATTTTTTACTGTCTGGCTGTGGATTAAAACACAGAGGGACTTGAGAAAGAATCTGACCTGTTATTATTCTCATTCTTTTGCCTTTAAAATTGTACCAAGCTGGATTTAGCTTTCTTGGACCTTGCTTGAAGTTTTTTTCCAGTGAGCAGCTTTGTAATTTCTCTGCTCATCAAATCTAAACATGGGTTAGAAGATGAATGTAGACAGGATTAGGAGTGCCAGGTATCCTCAGTTTCTCAGCCACCTTTACCAGCTTATTTCTACATGTTCCTGCTTCCAGACATTTAGGTTCCTGGTGTGAACCACATCCACCCTGATGAGGTGTACTGTTCCAAGGAAATGTCTTTATTGTCTTGTCCATCAGCTGTTCAGAGATATGTTAAATTTAGTTATCAAATTGTGTTCTTTATTATTTAGTCATTATACCAAATTTAAAGACTGAGATGACTGCTCACATATTTGGTAGTAAAGACTTGTTAGTTACTACACTTCTAGAGAACAGGAGAAAGTATAAATTAAACCAGGGTAGCTTGCTAAGATGTTGCTTAAAATAAAGCATGATATGTTTTTATATAAGTGCATCTGGAAGATACTTCTGTTATTGATTACCTCATTATCTTACAGTCCTTTCTGTAATGCTCCCACTCAACATTTTAATGGCTTATCAAATAGATTTTTCTTTCTTTATATCTTAGTTACTGTGAGTATTTTCACCTGTGTGTTTTCTCACATACTTAATTCCACTGATGGATGAAATACCCGGTAATATTTGATTTCCATTAAAGACACTTCTGATTTTTTTTTTTTTATATTGTTAATTATGAAATTCTTCCCTTTTTTTCCAAATAGTACTACCCAAATGCTCCATCAGGAAAATGCCTACAATGTTTTTCTTCTGTCGGTCACCATTTGTGGCGCGTGTTACCTGTCAGACAAGCATATTTAGGGAATGTGCTGATGTCTGTGTGACTTTTTTCCTCTCATATTCTCATGTGACCAGTTTGATTTCTGCTCTCATTTAAACAGTCATCATGCTTGGCAGAGGCAGTTGGTTTGAAAGCGTTGCTAGAAAAGTGCTGCTCCCCAAAAGGGGAAAATCCAAATATTTATATGCTCTCGCAAAAACGTGTTGGTAGAGAAGTTGTTGTATGTTGGGAACTGGAGTGTAGAGCAGGAAAGAGAAGGAACCCAAAATAAAGATGGGTGCATTTTATAGTCCATGTTGTATTGCTGCTGCTTAAATGATAGCGTAGAATCACATACACAAGGCTGAATAAAACCTGCTCATCTTAGGAAGTGATTAACAGCCTGGATATTTGTTCATCTATTTTTTGCACAGCTTCAAAAACTTCTATTCTTGTTTTATAGTATAAACAGTCATCCTGATGTTATCAGAAGGGTGTACATTTGCCTTATTTTGATAAGCAAATCAACATCTCTGCGACTTCTTCTGTAGAAGGAGCTAATTTGTCAAATATTGGCAGCATATGTCTAGTAATTTTGCATTGATTCTTCTTTTCATTATTGCATGAATTTGGTAAGTACTTTTTCAATATAATTGCATTTCAATCTGTGTAAAAGAGAACTTTCAATGTTCAGGGATTTCAGAGTAATAAAGAAATGTGGCACACTGAAAAACTGGGTGTTTTTTTGAAGAGTGATATAAAAGAAAACATGTTTTATTATTAAAATATCCCACACTGCTCTCTACTGGAGGAGTGGAACTCTACATCAAATATTCAAAAGTGTGCCTAAGACTACTTCTTAGTCAAGTTTTATGTTTTAAGGTTTTTTTGATCCTGGTAAAACTAACTTTTCTGAAGGATAGATAAGAGTTTCCCTAAGTTTTGACAAAAAACACCTGGATATACTTTATGTGTAGAAAACAGAATGTTTAGGGTCAAAATGTAAGCTGACAGGAGGAAGAATTACTGGAGTGTGTCTTGTTTAATGTCAAGGAAAAAAAAAAAAGTGCTGTTAACCTTAACAAGTTGCCTGACTTGTGGCTATTTGGCATGTGGTAACTTGTCAGAACTGTAAAGGATTGTGAATGCCTGAAGTTGCCCTACATTTGAATTGGCTTTTAATAGAGCCAGCAAAATAAAAGTGAGAAAGACTTACCTTTTATTTTAATAGGTTCTTCTGCCAAAGTACATCTATAAAAGCATTTTTAATAATTTCACTATGGAATTGGACCAAACATGTTATTGCTCAGGTTAAATACATAGGAATATTTTCATTTCAACTACATTCTAAAGGAACAGCTACTACCCTACCTACAAAGGATCTGCTTACTGGATTGTTGTGTTAAGACAGCCCTCCTGGCTATTACAGGGCTGAATTATTGTCCCAGTTGAATAGTGTCTGTTAATTCTCTGCAGCTGTACTACCCCGCAAATCTTTGCGTGTGGAGCGAGCACATCTGGATGTCTGCTAATATTAGTTTATCAACAGTTTGATGTGAGGTGTTTGTCTTGTATACAGCTGGCCAACAACTCACTTTCTCAGTGGCAAATATTAGTGAGGGAAGAACAGGCCTTAATATACTTGAAAGGAACAGCTGAACTGTTTTGACTGATAAGATCCATTGACCTCATAAAAGTTATTTCTGATTATAGGCAGCTGGAAGTGAGATCAGAAAAAGCAATATGTCAGAAAAATAAACTTTTATCAGTTTTGTAGGGAATGTGTCTAGAAGAATGGCTGCCTGCCATGAAAAATGTGTAGTAATTCGTATGGGAAAAAAATACCTTAACTTGCTTTATGTTATACAAAATATTACATGTCATCCTGTTTGAACTCCTTGAAGTATCCAACTTAAACTCAGTATCATTCTGGTGAACTTTTTGCAATAAAATTAACGATATAGTTTTAAAGATGAGTCTAGTGGCATGCTTAACATATTGAGTACCTTTTTGGATTGGCTTATGTGTGAGGTGCCCCAGCTTCAAGAATAAACCTTTTATTAGTTTCAAACACGAAATATATCTACCAATCATACGTAAACACTTCAAATGTGTATTATGTATTTTACGTTAAAACAATAAATTAATGGATTTATTGAATATAGGATTAATACCGAAAAGAACTCCTACATCTTCTGTTTCTCTTCTGTAATTAAGTTAAGCATAGGAGTTGTATTAGTGTGACTCTCAGGAGCAGTTGTATTTCATGATGTTGTTGTTCTTCCTCAGCTGGGTCTGTAAGAGTGCCACAACTGTGGGAGAGAAGCTGAAGTGATCAAAGCAATTGCTGACTTTTAAAGCTCCCATCTAGAATTCTACATCAGTATTGCTTTCTGACAGAGCCTGATCTTGGGAAGGAAAGTTTCATATTCACAAGAGTTGCTTTGAAATTTTTTTTGCAGAAACTCCTCCGTGATGAATATTTTATTTCATACCACAGCTGTACTGGTTTCCTGATGGAACAAGTATTTGTTCTCTGTGTTTATGCGAGATTTAGTGAGAAAAATCTGCTGAAAAGACCATAATGAAATGGCCATCTCCCCATTTCATGAGGGTGGTGAATTAGTTGTTATTTACTTTAGAAATGCTGGAGGTGGCAGGCAGGGCATCCATTGTGGTAGAGATTATACAAACACAGAGGCCTTCCTCACATTGTGTTTGTCACCTACATTCTCAACTTTGCAATTATAGATGTGTTTGCTTAGCTAAACTGTTTGGAGTAATGCTATAGTAATTGGTACCTAATATTAATCAAAATAAAATAACAGGGCAAATCACACAGAAAAAGTATAGAGCAGATGAAAAAGTAAGCAATAAAACCTTCCAGTTAATACGTGTTAACTATTTATTAAACCTAAATTCTGTTAATATTTTGCTCCCAAATAGATCAGTCTAATTATAATTCAAATATTTAGAGTATTTTTTCTTAGTTGTCATTTTTCTCCGTATTACTTTTACCAAAAATAAATAAATTTAAAAAGAAAGCTTATGAAGGTTGGAAGTGAAATTTGTAAGCAGTTATAACCAAAATTTGAACTTACCTAAATAAAAAACCCCAAACAAATAGAACTGCAGTTAACAAATGTAAATATATATCAGATAATGCAAACAGTTATTGTTATTATTGGACTTGTTATCTCTGATTAACAGTAACACTTGCACTACAAATCTCTATATTTCTGGATTAAATGCATCTTACTATATTTTCCTGTGCTGAAGTGGAAACTCTTAATTCCACATCCAGCTCAAAACTGCTGAGAACAATAAAAATTTCGCTACTGAAGCTTCATGTCAAAACTGATGCTCATCTGGAAATGGAGCATTGCGAATGACTCATAGAATTCTGGTTGCTTAAGTTATGTTCAGCGGATATTGATATAATTCACATGGTGCTTCCATGTGCTTTGAATCTTGATTGTTTCTTTTGTAACTTGCTGAGCAAATGCAGTTAGTATGTGCTTCTGTGGGATATGACAGTCATTTGAACTTGTGCATTCAAAAGTTCTTTTGAATTAGATGTCTACTTCTCCCTCCCCTCCATAATCAAAAATGGTAATGTGTGATTTGGGGATCATTGCTGTGGGCTTACAAATCTGATGATGTGTAACAGATCCCCCAGCTGTGGCAGAAACTTAATTTGGTGCTTACACTTTCTAAGCCAATAATGTGAATGAGCATGAGGTACAAGCCAGCATTTACAGAAGTTAATTTTCATGGAAAGATCGGTCTGATCCTGGGATATATTGACTAGAGCAAACAAAGCCTTTCTTGGACTTTGAATCAGAAGGAGGGAGGGGACATGACCTTATTGTTCTTGAGATATCTCTTCCTATCTTGAATCTCAGTCATCTGGGTTGGAGTAAAGAAATAACGAGTGCAGGGCAGCCTTGTGCCCTTCTGGAGAACTGGCTGCAGGTGAGGCCATGTGTCCTGCGGCAACTAGAAGTGTGCTTGGCACAGTGCCACCAGGGCCTGGCCCCGAATCTATATCAAGAAGGACCAGGCTGCTTACATTAATAATTAATTAAACATTAATAATGCTCACCACTGGTGAGACCACACCTTGAATACTGTGTTCAGCTTTGGACCCCTCACTATAAGAAGGACATTGAGGGGCTGCAGTGCGTGCAGAGAAGGGCGACGAGGCTGGGGAGGGGGCTGGGGAATAAGCCCCATGAGGAGCCCCTGAGGCAATTGAGGTTGTTTAGTTTAGAGAAGAGGAGGCTGAGGAGAGACCTCATCACTGTCTACAACTGCCTGAAAGGGGGCTGTGACGGAGTGGGTGCTGGGCTCTTCTTGCAAGTGACAAGCGATGGGATGAGAGGAAATGGCCACAAGTTGCACCAGGGGAGGTTTAGACTGGACATCAGGAAAAATTTCTTCACTGAAAGGGTGGTCAGGGATTGGAACAGTTGCCCAGGGAGGTGTTGGAATTGCCACCCCTGGGGGTCTTTAAAAGACGGTTAGATGAGTTCCTTAGGGACAAGGTCTAGTAGGGAGACAAGGTACGGTTGGACTCGTTCTCAGAGGTCTCTTCTAGACTTATGATTCTATGATGCTCTTCCTCTGGAGCTGCCAGTTTCAAAACTACACAAACGTTAGCAAGCACGTGTGAATGAAGTACGCTCAGGTATCTTTCACTTCGCAATGCACAGCAGTGACCTGTGTTCTCTGAGCCTTGTCCACTCTCACAGCTGTTATTTCCTGTGCAGCAAATGTACCTTTACCTTGTGTGTTGGGCCAAGTGCATGGTGTATCAATGTGCTTGCGTCCAGATGTCTGGTATTATTGGCATTCCTTGTAGATTCTCATCTGACCATATGTCCTTTCTTTCTTTTTCATATAAGCATGTGATTATCTTTTTTTTTAACTTACATACATAAATTGCTCACGCATATTCACTCACTTTTCCCTTTCTGGCTCTGTCACGTGTAGTATCCATAATGTCCAGGAATCCTTCTTCTTTCTCGGTATGCATTTTCTGCATGTCACTTTTACAGGGAAGAACCGACTCTCTGTTTAATTCATCTGAGATACTACATGAGCGATAGCAAAAAAATAATAGAGGTTTCTGCTTTGTCATTACAAAACTTTCTTCTCCTAGATGAAGAATTGTAATAGTAGACACTATTAACAAGCATATGTAGTGTTTGGATTTACACACTGTTGTATTCAAGATGGCACATCATATTTCAGAGGCAGAAGCAAATTTCTAATGAGAATTATTGGTGGAGCTGCAGACTTCCTTTGCAGGACCACAGCTTGAGCTCATTGACTACAGTAAAGATATTTCAAAGTTTTAATAAAATTAAAAACTTCAGAATTATGATGTTTAAAGCATCTGTAGCTGGGCAAATTTAAGTTCCTCTTGAAACCACTAAGATTTGAAAAATTATGGATACTCTGCACATCATGTTACACAGAATATTGTGGACTTAAGAGAAAAAAAGGGGGGGTTATCCTTTCTTTCTATCATTTTTGCATATGCAGGCACATGATATGACTAAATCAACTGTACCTTAATGTGAAAATCAGGCAAGTTATTATTAATTGTTACACAAAAGTGATTTGATCGGGATATCACATCTTTCATAACAGTATATTGGAAGGCAAGCAAAACGCTACAGAAGAACAAAAAGGCATTTCAGTGTACAAATAAAGAAATGGTAAAGGCCTTTTGAAGTATCATGCTTTGTATATTAACAGATGTGTATTTGGTTTTCAATAAAACCTTCCTTGGTAAAAATATGATCTCTATTAGAAATTCCCTGAATTTGGGCCTTGTGTTCATTTAAGCCGGAGCCTGGTTCCTTTAAATCTATGAAATTACTGTACCAAGCAGCTCTGAGAGTAAAATCAGGCATCACTGTATGAAAGTTTTAGTAGCGTAGCCCAAACATTGGGCTTATGTTCTTTCATGGGAACTATCTTATATCAGGGTTTGGTTTTTTTTTTTTCTTTTTTCTTTATCTTCTGTCACAGTTCAGCCCTGGCCTGGCCAATTTTGTCAACTAAAACTGAGCAGTTGGGCTACCAGTTCCCTTCCCCTAACCCCAGGGAGAGGGGAAAGACTTGCAGGTTTGAAACTAAACCTACAACTATAATAAAATAATAATATAAAATATATACAAATATATGAAATCATACTCCCACCCGTCAATGACTATACATCACCACAAATGCTGCAGAGCAAACCTGAGGGACAAGGTCGGAGTCTAGGAGGGAGCTGGGCTCAGGAACTGGATTCAGGAATGCATGGATCCATTATCAGCAGCAAACAAATGGATGAGGGCGTCACTGGACCTTGGTTATTGAGGAAGAGAGCTGAGACCCTTGTGATCCTCCAGTTTTATACAGAGTATGATGTATATGGGATGGAATACTCTGTTGGTCAGTTTGGGGTCTCCTGTCCTGTCTGCCCCTCCTTACAGGTACAACTCTTTTTTTCCTCTTTGACTTGCGACATTCCATTCTCAAGGATGGCTTTAGTTACTATAGGAATAAATATAAGCAATGGCGTTTCTGCATACCAATGCCCCGTGCAATCACTTCTTGAGAGAAAAACACTGTCTGAAAAACATGCACTTAACTTTTAGAAAATGAAGTTACTTAGATGAAGTTAGAAACCGATTCTACTTTAGCTCAACCACAACATTTTCTAAAAGAAATTATATTACCAAAATGACAATTTCCTAGTGAAGAAAGGTACTTAACCTTTAATTTATGAACTTGTACAAGATCAAGAGAAATAAAATGTTTTTTAAAAGGTACTTCTGAAAAGTCTTCTATTTGTCTAATTAGAATTTAATTCTTGTTATTCTCTTAATTAGATATAGCTGTATGAAGGTTTGCTATTTATCAGCTACTGGAGATAATTATAATTCCAAAATGTTGTTTGGAAAATAAGATTACTTGAATTAATTAGGTCTCTCAATGCTTAACTTACATCTCACTATTTACAATCTTTTCAGTTTCTTGGCAGTACGGAAGTGGAGCAGCCCAAAGGCACGGAAGTTGTAAGAGATGCTGTTAGAAAGTTAAAGGTAAGAATGTATTTGTAATGAAATATATACAGAATATATTCTTAACCTGCCTTCACAGACAAGATGCTTTCTAAGTGTTCATTGGTAAATTAATGGGTTCTAGTAGCAGTTGTTTTTACTAATAACTCATTGGCGTATAAACAGTTCTGTATTGTGTCTGTATTAACAGATGCTCTAATGTTCATATATTTAGTTGTCTCCTAGATTATACAATAATCAATAGTAAATTTTATGTACTGTAATGTGTAATGCTGCTTCTTTGAAAAATTTAGGGCTTCATTAATCCCAGTGTAGGCAGCAACAATTTGTTATAGATGCCATCCTTATTTTGTGGCTGTTGTATGCCTCTAATGATGGCACTTGAAACATTGCCAGAGAATTTAAGAAAATGAACTCTTCCTTGACTCAAAACCCAAGTGACTTCAGTAATGCCTATCCTGTGTTTCTCTGGGTTGCGCAGCCCTTACTATGAGCCCCAGCTGGCTGAGATGCCTCTTGTTGCAAAACAGAGTACTCACCTACCTATGGGAAGATGCTGGTGGCAGAGAACAGGAGTAAGAACATCAAACCAGACCGTAATTGAGCTACGGTAGCTCTGTGGATACTGGGTGCCGCCGGCTGCTATTTGTCTAAAGCTAACATGTCTGATCCACGTAAACTATTAGACTGGAGATGAAGGATTGTGATACTGGCATGAATATCCTTCACCTTTCAGGTGCGATAAGTGGTGATGTGTCTGGAAATAGAGCTGTATTGAGAGAACAGAGTTTACAAACCAAGTCTGCTTACGGCAAAGGAACATTACTGCCTTGTCCTCCACGTCTTCATGTTTTGTGGAAAAAGGCCTGTGTGCACAAACACAGACACGTGCAATTGCTTCTTTATTGTCTTTGGGCACTGAGGGACTCGGTAGAGCATTAGGAAGTATCCTAGTGAAATGGCTTTTTGAGGGTTGCTAGCTGATAACACGGCTTTGACTGACTGTTGGAGTGACAGCAAATAAGCTTATGTAGTAGGGAATGCTGATTTGATTTGTCCACTAACTCACACTGCAGTGGAATTGCAGCATTTCATGCTGCACTGCCTGGAGATATAGGAGCATTAGTTCATATAGATGTTATAGATAGTTGTTCTACCTTGTACTTTCATAACTTTTTGTAGGGTTTTCGTTATTCATTAGAACAGTTTCCTCAGAAACGGACAGGAAATTTTGGAATCAATATTAAAAAATTTGATTCTATGTTATCACAATAGTAAAAAGGGAAGAAAGAAGGCATGGAACACTATTCAGTGTATTCAGTATTCACTATTCAGTATTCCAACCTGTGGAAAAAATGTTTTCTTGTGCATGTCGTATAGTTTAGGGCTAATACTGGAGTGAAGCCTGTTTTGTTAAATGTTTTGTGTTACCCTGAACAAAGTTAATTCTGTGCAAAAATCTGTTGGGATAATATCCTGCTATGGGAGAAGGTTTGATTTGTTACCTTGAGAGCACATCTAAAAAGAATTTCAAATAACAGAGCGTAGAAGTGTAGAAGGGCCAGAACTACTCTTCTTTCTTTGAAAAAAACATTTGTCAGCCTAGCACTAAAATTTAAAAGTAGAATTTTTTTGTATATTCTTGTGGTGTCATTGGAGTATGTAGGTATCTGTTCTAATTTTTACACATGTGCCCTAAATAAACTACCTTGGAGATACGTGTCTGAATTGTTGCTGCCAGAATTACACTATTTTCTTCAAGCTTGGAAGTTTAGAGCTTAGATGTTGAGTATTACATCTTATATAATCACAAGTTCATTAAAAAACTCTTAATTAAAGACAACTTTTGGAAAGACTTGAAAAGTCTTGGAATGAATGGAATTCGGAGGACAATAAAGAGGCTTTAGGTTTGAAACAATCTTCAATTAACTGATTACTGATTTATGTTCTACATCTGAATTTTTTGAAGACAAGCTTACAGATACTGGATTTCATTATTAAACATCTCTGGCTTGGTTTTAGAAAATGGTAATTAAAAATTTTAAAGCAATGAAAAGAGTTTGAAAATGAATGTCTTATATTGAAAGAGAGCATATATAGAGGTTTTGGATTAGAGTTTTTAAAATATGTGGTGCTATGTATGTATTTATTACATGGATTTTAATTACAATGTTGTTAATTATAATTCTTTTTAATGAAAATTAATAGCTATCATAAAACCAGCTGATTTTATTAATAATTTGGAGCTATTTTTATAACTGGTGTGTGTCACACTGATAACCTTTTGAAGTCATGTGCTTACAGTGATATATAGACCATAAAATACTGTCACTGTAAGCTATTTTCCTTAATGTTATCAAACTGTGTCAGAATAGACATTTGATATACAGCTCTTTATTTCTTTAAATCTAAGGCTGTTAACTCATGTAGCAGGAAGACTCTTCCATTTGCCAAACATAAATTTGTGCAAAACTGTGGCATGCCAGTCCAGAAATTTACTTTTGCCAGCAGGTGGAGCTGATGTTCTACAGTAAACACAAAGTGAAGCGTGCTCTTTCACGCACCTCCACACGTGCTGTGATGGTGCCCTGCTGCTACTGCTAGTGGACCATCAATGGACATTGTTGTGAGGTGTAAATAATAAATAAAAGCACGTAGTTTTAATCTGCATAGCATAAATTGATTTTGATAGAATCTTGTTTACCGCTTTTTCTTCAACTGAAGCTCCTGGCTGTTTTTTATAAACATGATTTTTTTCATCATGTTATTTTTCCTGATTAATTCTCTGATTACAGTTTGCTAAGACTTGATGCATAAGCATTCCAAATGTAATTTTACCAAGAGTCTCAGTTTTCCCTACTACTATAATAAAAGACAAGATACTTGGAAGTTTTTCCTTCTTTATTTTTAAAGCTATATTACACCATAGAAATTAGATTTATTTATATCGCTTTCCCAAAAAGATTCAAGGAAATATGATGTTAATTCCAAAGCAGTTAAATAAAAGCTAGCTCACCCCACTGAGCTGCTGATATTGTTATTGGGCCAAATCAGGATGTCTTGCCTGAGAACAATATATGTATAAACTAACAGCTCAAGAATTTGGCCCATCTTATTTCTTCTCAAGCCATGCTGTGATTCATTATAATTTTACATCACTGTCCATTTTGATGCCAATGGGAGGCTGCAGATTTTTACCCTCTTAAATAATCTTGTTACTATGTGAGCTACATATATCACTTTGTTTCAAATGTGTGCTGAAAGGAGAAAATAATGTTTGTAAGTATCCCATGTCTAGAAGTCTCTGAGAGTCGTCTTTAGATAGAAGGAATGAGTAAAAATAATAGGGGAAAAAACCCCAACAACAAGAAGAAACAAATTGGACAATACCTGACTAAGTATTAGGATCTACTGTTAAAACCACGCACAAGTTAGAGAAGGTCAAACTGGAGAGAAATTACTGATTGGTGTCTGTACATTGTCTGCCATTACGCAGAACTGGGAGTGGGCAGGAAAAGTGTTAAGGAAGTAACTGCACCAGATTTTATGAATGTATCAAAGTGTACTTTTCAGACATTGTATCTTGATAAACCTTTGATTAAAAAGCTTGTGTGTATTGAAGAGATTATTTTGTGTTTTTCTCTCACCCTTAGCTTGGTTTCAATTTGATGGAGTTTCTTAATAGTGGGTTCCCATTCCTCTGCTGACTTTTTATAAATATCCTGTGATCTTTCTCCATTTTGTCAACAAGCTTCTGTATTTAAACCCTCAGAACATAAAATTTGAGTAGTTTCTCACAAGCAGCTGATGCAGTGCAGCCGTTGTTTTCTTCTTAACGATCTTTTCGAAATATCCAAGGATTGCATTAATTTTCCCAACTGTAGTTTCATGAGAAAGTTCACAGTTACCAGAAGGCCTACATTGAGATGTGCTTAATTCTGTCTTCACAGGATAGTCTCCCAAGAAAGAAAGTTTGTTCCCATATGTATGATTTGCAAAGTTGATATTGCAGCAGAGATGGTTTGTTTGAATACAGGCAATCTTTGGTGTTTGGGTTGGTAAAGCATTCTCTGTGTTATTTGCCCCTTCATCAACTTTGTGATCTGCAGGTTTTCTCTGTAATGATTTTAGATTTCAAATCATTGTTTACTTTTCTCCCCCCTTTTTCCTCTTATTTTTTTTTGCCTGCAGATTTTATCAGTGATTATTTTCCTCCTGGTCATTGTTCAATAATGTCATGCTTAAAAAATAGATCCTGCTGGAATACATTAGAAACATATCTTCATAAAGACAGTTTCCTGTTTATAGATGCCACTGGAGACTAATGTAACTAACTTAACTAATACTCTCCTTGTATTGCTTTATTTGCTAAGTCTAATGGCATGCAAAACTAAGTGAAATGCTTTTTGTTTTGACAATCTGCATTTTTTGTGAAATCCATATTGATCATCATTAATTTCATCTCACTTGAATTCTCTAGTTCTTGAACTTGATTTATGCCTTTTGAGAATGGAGACGTGGTAGGGTTATTTTGTTTACCCTTCTTTTAATACTGGCACAGAATTATCTTCTGGAACTTCCTCAGTGTTGTAAGACTTCTTGACTACTTGGAGCAAGCTTTGGCCAGCTGTTCTGAAGCAGATTTATTTATTTTAAAACGTTGTTTAGGACTCTAGGGTGATTACAATTGGAAAACCAAACATTTCATCATCATTCTCAACATACACTATGGCTTTAACTTAGTAAAATCAAATGTTATTTATGCCTCCTCCTCATTACTTCACAGAAATCGAGGTGTGCCCCAGCATAGGTATGTTTCTGTGCACAGAAAATTGCGTTGGAAACTGAGATACCCAAACTGTCCAGGTGGTGTGTGGGTTTTAAGGACAGTCCATTTCACGTGTAGCAAAGTGATCCAAGCCCAGAACCCTGTTGTGCTATGAAAAGGGACCACATATGTCTTCAAAGTTTTATCCAATTAAAAGACATAAATTACAAATCAGAGTGGAAAGCTGGCACAGTGGGGCTATGGAGTAAATGGATGAAAATGACAGTTGACACACTGTTGGAAAGTGTTCCTGTTTCTATTGTTCTAGAAATCTTATACAAAAACTTAAATGAAGTGTATAAACAACAGATAGAAATTTCAAGAGAACCAACTAAGTAATTTTGAATTTTTTTTCCTTGAATTACAGGAATATTTTAGAGTGTGCAGTCAGAAATACTATTTCTGTGCCCAACTGTGACTTTCAGAACGGTTGGTGTTGTTTATAAGAGGGAAGGAAAAAACCGGCTTCAGGTGGAAAGAATTGAAAGAAATGAGAAGTAATTAAAAAAAAATCTTACGATTAATGTGACTGCTGTTGTATTTTTCATTTTATAGTTTGCAAGACATATCAAGAAATCTGAAGGCCAGAAGACACCCAAAGTTGAATTACAAATCTCAATCTATGGTGTGAAAATTCTAGACCCCAAAACAAAGGTAAGACACGTGTTTATGGTGATAAACTAGTAATTAAATGTTGTTTTAACTATTTTTACTGGTTTTATTGGTTTATTTTTAAAAAGTAGTGTAATGAAAGCTATTCTGTTGATGGGCAACTCTTCTAAAATATTTCTTGTTACAACGAAAGTGACATCTTCCCGAGAAGATACATGATACTCCAAAATGCAGACTGAAGCCAATGTGAGATTTCATTTTTTTAATCCTTTCACACCAGAACTTTAATCTTAGAAGAAGAGGAAAACACTGTAGTAAATAAATCTTAACACTGCATAGGATAAACACCTTACCTAAAGGTCACTGTTGTATGGATGCCTTCATGTATATGTTTGCTGGTGAACGAAGAGACAATTGTAGGGTTTTTATCTGGCACAGTGTGACAATTGCTGAGTTTCAGCAGTTATGCCCATCAAGTCATCGAGTAAATAAGGTTTGTTCCTTTGTTTGCTCTGGTATTTTGGAAAGAGTTACACAGAAGACAAAACATCCTCCTTATGGATTTTGAAGAGGAGTAATGAGATAAATACAATCAAGCTAAGCAGTATTTATTCAATAGTTAGCAACTCTTAATATCTGAGTGTGCTTAAATGTTTTATACATATGTTGAATATTGGATTTGAATGAACTGTTTGTTACTGCTGCTTTGTTATGGAGTAATTGCTACCATTCAGACAGTGACAATGTCTTTTGAGAAAAGGTATCTTTGGTTCAAGGCTATATCTGTTTGCATTGCATTTGTGCTTCAGACTCTTGATACAACCACGATTCAACTGTTCATAAGGAAAGGGGGCAAGAAATATCCATGTCAACTTCAGTTGCAGTTTTTGCATCTTCCTTGTGTCATAGGGCAGAAAGGGATACTAAACCCTCTATGCTGGGAATATGTAAAATAAGAGTTTTAAATGCCAGAATAGATTAGTCTTCCTAACTCTTCCTGCAGAGATTAGCAGTGAGATGGAAGTTCCTGGGGGAATAAGGACATTCTAATCTCTTAGCAATGTTGTTATTACAACTCAAATGGTAATCAGCTACGAGTAATCTCCCCCATGTAATTTCTTAAAGCTACTGCCACTGTAAATTTGAATGAAGTTTTCTTTCTTTTTGCACATTTTATAGATGCTTTAGGAAATTACTTAAATTCCGTGTTACCATTGCTAATTACAATAATATTTTCTGTGTGGTTTTGAAACGTATCACTTCAATATCATTACACAGGATTATTGTTTATATTCATGTGATGACCATTAATGATGGTAGAAACAGGGGGCCTGCTCATGTATCAGAACTTGATTCTATACTTAGCACTCAAAAAAGGAGGATTATAGGAAAGTGGTTATGTCCTTGACTGATACAAAGTAGTTATATGGATCCCTGAATATAAAAGAGCCAGAACAAGCATGTGTTGTTATATGTAACTGTTAAGAGCTACAGGACGAAGAGTATAGATGTGAGATAGACCTGAGCACATAGGAGAAATAGGGTACACAGAAGGATGGCTGTAAAGGTTGAGGAAAAGAAACCATATGGGGCAAGGGGAAAAGATTGCCCATGTGATACATTTTTTTTATAAATAGTTGTGTGCAGAGAGGACGTGCCCTTGTTCGTGAGCTTATAACAATCTGGGAACCCTGGTGCTGCACAGAAACTGGCTTTTTTTTTTTTTTTAATAGATAATGGTTCATGTCTAGAATACATATTTTTCTTTAAAGGAAATACCGCTTTCCCATGTAATATGCCAAATAAAATAAAATAGCAAGTAAGAGATTTGTTGAAGAAAAACAGTGAAAAAAATTGTTGAGATAGTTTATTTCAGTCTTGTCGAGCTCTCTCAGCAGGAAGAGTATCACCAAGCACAAGCCCTATAAAGAGCGGCTGAGGGAGCTGGGGTTGTTTAGTCTGGAGAAGAGGAGGCTCAGGGGAGACGTTATTGCTCTCTACAACAACCTAAAGGGAGGTTGTAGGTGAGGCAGGGGTTGGTCTCTTCTCTCAGGTGACCGGTGACAGAACAAGAGGACATAGTCTCAGGCTTCATCTGGGGAGGTTTAGACTTGATATTAGGAAACAATTCTTTGTTGAAAGGATGATTGGCCATTGGAATGCGCTGCCCGGGGAGGTGGTGGAGTCACTATCCCTGGAGTTGTTTAAAAGGAGATTGAATGAGTCACTTAGTGCCATGGTTTAGATGATGAGTAGGTGTTGGTGTTGGGTTGTAGACTGGACTTGATGATCTCAAAGGTTTTTTCCAGCCTTGTGATACTGTGATACCACTGCAACTTTTTAAATAGCTGGAACATACTTTTAATGGAAAGTGAAATGTAATATCGAATATATGCAAATAATAATGTTTAAAAGCTGTTTATATTGCACCTTAAGTAAGCAGTTATTTAGACGTCTAATTTATTTCTCTGTGCCCCCGTATTTAGATAGCACAGTCAATTCTGTTTTCTGTATGTTTTCAGTATCAAAAAGAACTTATTTTAGTAAAACCATTTTAACAAACTCTGGGAGATGATGGAATCTGAAGATGGTGTGCAGCTGGAAAAAAGAACAGATCTAATCTGTTCTGACATCTAATTGGTCACTAAATAAATTGCACAGGGGCACAAAGCAACAGTAATCCCAGTTTTCAGAACAGAAAGTACTGTCTAAATAAACACTTCCACATAAACACTGTTCAAATAAAAACTTACTACTTAAGTTCAGTGAAAATGGAAACTTTTGTTAAAAGATGACTTTGCTAGCTTCTGTTAAACTTCAAGTCAATTTTTAAGTCCTCTCATGGACAGTGAGAAACATTCAGGAATGTTACTGCAACTTGTCTGTTCTCATGTACATGAGGAAATTCAGATATTTACTTTGTGCATCTTTATCCTAAGCAAGTATAGTAATTTCTAGAAAATAATCTTTCTTTTTATTTGCAGGAAGTCCAGCACAACTGCCAGCTCCATAGGATATCATTTTGTGCTGATGATAAGACCGACAAGAGAATATTTACTTTCATATGCAAAGACTCAGAGTCAAATAAGCATCTGTGTTATGTATTTGACAGTGAAAAGTGTGTAAGTATGCAAGATGCTTTACAAAAGTTAAGGTGACTGTTACAGACTTTAATTGGTCTGCTTTGAAATGAATGGGGAATGGTTAAAAAAACCCTGGTAATTGGAGTCACTTTGAGATAATCTTTTATGCCAATAATAGTGTCTTGTAACTTAGATTCATTAATTGAAAGGAAAGGCTTTTTTCTTATTTGATCTAAGATGGTTTTCTGGGACAATTCTTACTACACATCTCAATGTCCTAGGCCAGGCATCTGCAATACTCTCGGAACAGACTGCATCCCACCAAGCTTCAAATGTTTGCACAGCTGTTTTGCAGAGATTGCTGCAGCCCTGTTGCTGCAGTACCCTCACAGGCTCTTTTCTTCCTGTATCTGCTCAACCACTCTTCCTCAGATGTTTGGGTTTTAAACTTTTTCTTTTACTGCAGGGTGCCCCCTTCTCTGCCCACATGCGCCCTCCACATTTCTTGAGTTTGGTAATACCTTGATGCACTACCAAATAATTTGTTGCACCCAGCGCAAACATTCTCTCGTGTCTAAGACAGAACAGGGCAACTGTTCAAAAATGTACAATAGCATAAAAAAACCCAACACAGGAAATGATGAAAATGGTGTCTAGCTGAAACAGGGTCATGTGCTTACACTGGTAGAAAGTAATTAAATAAAAATACTGGAATCAACACTGAAAATGGAAATTTTTATAATCTGGAGCATCTCCTTCTTTTTTTTAGTCTGAACAAGCTGAGCTACTATACAAAGGAAATATTACGGAAACTATTTTTTGAAAAAGATGCCATTCTATTTATAGGCAATTATGTAGTATGTGTTACTTCACAGTATTTCTGATTATTTTATTGTTCATATGCATTGCTCTCGTACCTTCAGTAGATAGTGTTCACACTTGTGATATATATCCGTTGATTTTTCTTCAAATTTAGATCCTGTGCCTCTTTTTCACACACTGCCATGATTTTAATTTGACCTTGCTGCCTCTGCACACTAGTACAATTTTTATTTCAGACCAATACACCATTGTTTCTTCTTTATAACCTGATATTTCACTTCCTGTTCCTTTTTCTTCTGTTTCGCTCCTTGTTCATTAGTACTCTCAGATTTCAAAGGTTCCCACCTCAGTTGTTACTTTTCATTTTAGCTAACCTTCATCTGTCCAGGAAGATAGGGCTGCATACTCCCAGTGTCCATTACACTTTTCTTCTGCCGACATAAATAGTCATACTCTAAAGCAGTCCTAGTTCAACTTTTTTGGTCTAATTCAGTGTAATTTGGTTAAAATAATAAAATATATATATATATCTTTTTAATAAGATGGATGTATGTGTTTTTTCACAGTAAAAATATAGAGGGGTTAATTCCCCATTCCTGTAGAACTTGGGTCCTTATACAACTCCGCTGAATGACTTTACTGTTGTGCGGGTGGGTAAAACTTGGGGGCATCACACTCTGTACCTTTTTTGTGCATCCAGCCCTTTGTATTCTTATAGATAGTAAAGGGAAAATGTTCTCGGCATTGAGCAGAATGCTCTGCTTTCTTGAGAAACAACATATTTCGTGTTTTCCTTTCAATAAAGAAGAGAAAATTCTAATCTAGCTTTAGCCAAATTAATGTTTTTCCATTTTTTTTTGTTCTCTGCCAAATTATTTAAAATAATAAAAAAGTTATTACTTACTGTGTTTACCTTCTAAAGTTCTAAGGCGAATGATGTATCTGTATGTTCACCTTTTATTTGTGCCTATTATGTCAGCATTTTTTTCTGAAACCTTAGTGTGCTCAATCAACTTCTTGCAAGCTTATTATTGTAATTGGAAATACATGTGCGTATAAATACATCTATCTACAGTATGCTGATTAAGATTTTATGTGACTTTATTAAAAGTCCTATGAAGGACTTTTATAGGACTTTATAAAAATAAGTGTTGAAATCAAAATTTAAAAGCAGTTGAGGTCAAAACATCCATTAACATGAAAACATCACTCCGTTAAAACTGAAGCAATTTATTGAATAACTGAGAAGCCTGTATTTGCCTCAGAAATCATCAGCAAAAGTCATAATGCAGCATGCTATCTGTAGTTACAGAAATTACAGGCATAATTTATACGAAAAATTAGCTAATTGTGTTCTGCCTGTTCACTCTCCTTTCTTTATCCAAAGGATTTTTAAGTTGCTTTCGTAGCATTTTCTGTCAAAGTATTTTGCTGAAGAGTGTTTGCCATGCTCCTTTTTAGTGTTGACTTCACGATGGATGAAGAAAACCATTTGAACATGATACATGATATGAACTATTTTGTGATCATCTGAAATGAAAGTAAAAATTGTATATAATATTCTTAATATACTAATTGCAATCATGTTTTATTATAGGCAGAAGAGATAACTTTAACAATTGGTCAAGCATTTGACTTAGCTTACAGGAAGTTTCTGGAATCTGGAGGAAAAGATGTTGAAACAAGGAAACAAATTGCAGGTTTACAGAAAAGAGTAAGTTCTGGCCTATGTTTTCTTAAAAGATAAAAGAAAATGCTACTGTATTTGTGTTCTCTGCTTTCTGTGACAGCATGATATATATAGCAGTATTCTCAGATACTAATGAAAGAAAGAAGACCTGATAACTGTGAAACAGTATTTTATGTTTTGCCATCTTGTAAGGTGTAAGAGAAAAGCAAGATTGAAATATTGAAGATACTGAAATTTAATTGGTTTTTGTAATCAGAAAATTAGTTAAACATTGCGTCTAAATCACCAGATCTCTCATAAAACTCACTGCCAATGGACACTGTTCTTGAAATGAATGAATACCCCAATACCTGTTGAAATAACCACTTCTTTTGTAGATTCAAGAATTAGAAACTGAAAACACAGAACTGAAAAATAAAGTTCATGATTTGGAAAACCAGTTAAGAATAACACAAGTACATGCATCTCCAGTAAGTACCATAATTCTTATATCTGAATTTGTTCTAAATGTATAATCATTTTGCTATGATAATTATTAACATCCATGCTGTTTCTAATGATTATGATTAAAATACAGTGATCATGTAACAAATCAGTTGAAATGCAGTGTTGAAGTAACAGTAAGAATGTGACAAGCTAATAAAAGTGCTTAATTGCAATCTCAAATTGTGATTCTTTAATCCCCTTGTCATACCTATTTATTGCTGTTTGAAGACAGTAAATACTACTTCTAGTAGACATCTAAGCATGCTAGCTAGGGGCAAAGGGCTCTGTTCGGCACTTAAATGATCTGATTCAAGAATATGACTTTGGATTTTTCTGAGAACTTTCTGTCACAAGCATATTGTCACTTGCAACTGACATTTTTTAAATGACTTTTAAAAAAATTTGTCTCGGAGGAGTCATTAGGTCTCAGGAACTAACACTGAGTGGGTAGGTAAAATGGAGCGGGTGCAGGTTCCTCATTGGAAATTTCTAACAGTTTATGCAGTTCCTGTAGACTATCATAACAAAAGTACTTTTAAATGATTGATTGACAGTTTCTTGAATCTGTCACTTCATTTTACTGAAAACTAATTAGGGTAGAGAGCACCGTAAATTATAAGTACTGCATAACCTTCCCAGTGAAAATTGTAAATTATGAATATCTTCTCACTTATTTAGCATTCACTGAAAAGTAGTCAACTTTAATGGTAGATTTAAAATCAATTTAGTTAATTCCAAAGTCTTTTATTTTTTTTAATTAGAATAGCAGCTAGTTTGATTTTATTTAGGGATATAATAATTAAATGTATCTTTGAATTCAACTAAATGGACTTTTAAGTCAAATGTGATAGATGGATTTCTCTTTCATTTAAATTGATGAAGAACTTGGTAATTGAATTATCAACACAATTAAAACTGTCAACAATTACCAAAGTATTTCCTGTAGCACGTGTAGTGCATATTTATATTTATTTTGTATTTTCCGACAGTGAT
Source organism: Geococcyx californianus (assembly GCA_013389885.1). Lineage (NCBI taxonomy): Eukaryota > Metazoa > Chordata > Aves > Cuculiformes > Neomorphidae > Geococcyx > Geococcyx californianus. The sequence continues at coordinate 215,694 of VWPV01023476.1, forward strand.
ACCTAATTCCTTATTAATGTAAGTTAGGATTGAATTTTGTAAATTTGCCACCCATTTGTATTCTCTCCCTAGGTGATGTTTTATGGTTAATAGCTAATGGGACAATGAATATGCATATTGCTTAAATAGCAGTGATCCTACAACAAAATTACATAATGCTTATTGATAATTATTAATACTAAAATAATACTTAATGTTAAAAAATCACTACCAGCTATTAGTTTTCATGTAAAATTTTGTTGCTTTAGTTACTCCTTAATCATTAAAAAACCCCACACAACATTTCCTATCACAAATTTCTGATTAGAACTTTGGCAAGAGCCATCTAATGACCTGTTTAATATCTAAATTGAATCTGCTGCAAAGTAGCATTATATAAATAATTTGAATAAATATTGGAACAGGATTCCCAGAGAGGTTGGTGTACTCTGTACTCTGGGAGTTATTGAAAACCTTCCTGATGTGGTCCTCAGTAGCTTCAGCTACTTGTATCCTGCTTCAAGCAGGAGTTCGAATTAAACTGCTTTCTGCTTATGTGGTTCTTTGACCAGTTATGCAGACAACAAAGAAACGTTTTTAGAAAAATGTCTTTCTCAAATCTAGCAGTACAGCCATACCCACCACACTGCCAACTTTAGTACCTTACCAGGAGACAACATTCAAGTAGACCTGTTTTAAACTAAACTGTGTGCAGTGTAAATCAAAGCTCTTAATTGTGCTACCACAAGGGTAAGTATGTGAAAATGCAACAATTAAGTTGAAAATAAATAAATGAAGGAATCGAATAATGAGGTTATGAATGACTTTTCAGTGCAGGGAAGAAACAGCATGTATATTTTTTGATGAGTGCCTGGAGCAGCATGATAGATGTGATCTGATCATATGTAGCTGCACTTCTACTCTATGTATGAAAGGAGGCAATTACAAAGAGTTCATAAGACAGTTGATTGCCTGTTATAGTTCGCAATTAGATTTATATGCTTTTAATTCAAATCAACTATCACTTCAAGAGCAACTGTGCAAATTTTCAACTTCTATTGGAAAAAACAGAAGCAGCGGAAAGAATATTTTCCTCTATTTCTACTTGATTTCTGTGGTGAAAAATTACATGTAATTTTTTAAAAAATTACTAGAGATTTGATATCATTTTTGTTAAATTGAAATTTAAAACATACAAGTACCATGTTGTTAAATATATCTGTTCTACTGCTGCTGTATTTCTTGAGAATTAGCAAAGAAAAATAACAGTTCTGTCTTGTGATCATTTTGTCAGAGTAACATTTTCAAATCTGCTGATAGTATTTTGTTAAATACTGAAAAATAGCTTACACGAGTGAAGCAGAATATCCAGCATGGAGAAGACAACCTCATCTGAGTCACTTCCTAGGTGCTTTCAGTTTGATGTGGATAAACTTGCTCCCCTGCAGATATTTTTCATGTTTCATGCTCTGACCATACTAGTCATTCTCATGTTTTAAAGCAGGTTTGTAAAACTATAATTTTAGGGGTTTGCCCACCTCTTGTATCCATGTTACTGAATTATAAGAGATGCAAGTCCCATGATAGAACTTTCTGAAGCTTGTTTAGATGTAATAAGTAGTTTGGTAACGATGACAATATATGTGGCATTCATTAGCTAGCATCACAGTAATTTGTAAAGGGATGTTCGGTTTCACAAGGCAGCTACAGATGGCTAAAGTTGCTTCTGTTTATGCTTAAATAATACCTTGCATTTCTTTATCTTATGCTTTCCATTTCCTATTTGTTTGTTTGCATGCTGTTTGTGCTTTCTCAACATTTGCCAGATGTGCTGAAATGGCTTTCCTGACTTCCAGGTTGTTAACTGTGCTCTTCCTTTAATGATTAATGCACGGTCACAGAAACACTTGGCAATCGGCAATGGTTTTAGCACTTCAGGAGCCAGCACTAGCAACGTGCCTAAACAAGTATGTACTTTAAGAAGCAGAGGGTATTGCAAGGACATGTGATGACAGGTCACAGAACAAGACAAATGTGAACATTGAAACCAATTTGTGTGCTATATCTGATTCGCCTTCAGTCCCTGTCTGTATGGAGGGGGGGCCACAAGCTAGGTGGTCTAAGCAGGTGTAATTTCAGGCTGACAATGGGCATAGACTTTCCTTCTCCATGGAGGAAGACTTAGGCTTTTAGGTACTTATTGTATCTATAGTGGGAATCAGTGCTGTTACAGACACCAAGTGATGGCACTGTCGTGCTTCATTTGTTAAAATGCTGATCTAGGGCAGAATGTCTTCCACACTTGTCAGTAATGGGGAAACCATGATATCATTTGTATGCAGCATTAGTCTGCCATTTCTTTATTCCTGCTTCTCCCTTCTGAAGTTGATTGATTTTGGTGTCTTTAATTATTCTAGACACAATAGTCTTCCCATTAATTTTAATGAAATTAAGTAGGTAGAAAATACCTTTAGAAATCTGAAGTTCGGTACATTTTTAAAGTATTTCACTAACCCCTTATGCTGCTTGGTTTTTAAAAAGAAGCCATTTCTGCTTTTCCTGAGAGTGAAGCTAAAGCTCAGGGCTCCTGATTCCCAGATCACTATCCAATAAACAGAATGGAATTGCATCTCCTGTTCTCAGTTTTCAGTATCAAAAAGACAATAGAATTGGAGAGCGTCTTTTAACTATGGAAGAATAACTTAATATGCAGAAAGGATTAAATGCTTTGCTCATTTCTTTTTTTTTTTAAAAAAAAAAAAATCTGTTCTCAGCATAGTTCAGTTCTAATCAGATATATCCAGACTGTCATTTAAAATACACTTTTCAGATCTCCTCTTGTCATTTAAAATAGGCTTGCTAACTGAATATGAAGACATATTTAAAGCCATTTGCTGGAATTCATAATCAAGATAAAATGTAGTACTAAAAAGACTTAAAAGTCAGATCATCTTTTACTCCCCAAATGTTTTAAAAATATTCTGTGTGTAGTTTATCAAAGATGGGACTTCATGTATGTGGAGCTCCAGCAAAATAGATGTCCCAGGTTGGGCTGCGATACGTGACTTCACTGACAGATTTATTTCTCTAAAAGAAGTCAGTCATGTATTCACATATTGAACTCTTGGATAATAATTTAGAATCCTTTATTTGCAAAACATGGTGCTAAACCATCTTAATTTGCTGTTCTCTGGCTTCAAAATGTGTCCAAAGAATATCACACATAGTGACTTATCCAAAATCCATCACTGGTCTCACTATGAGAAGAAAGTGCAAACAGCACATTGTAAGCTAAAGCTTCATTTTAAGCATGGAATTAAAAATATTATGGATGATTGATAACTTCATATGTGAAAGAAGATTTTTTCCAGCTGAAACATCCATTACTAATTATTTTAATTACATTCTTTCTTCTGGTAATAATAATAGGATATATGGGTGCGCTCACAAGTGTTCTACTTAATAAAAATCCACTCGCATGTGCAAATTGAAAATAATAATAGCAATAAATTTGAGGGGACTTTTCTCTCTCCAGTTTATAAATAGTGCAAGTTTTAAGGGCTCATTGAGGAGACTGGGAGATACTGGGAGACTGCAATGGGTACAAACCATATGCATGAATAATGCAGTTACGGGCTGTCAGGTTTTAACCTGACAGCTGGCAATGAGGCACCATGTGGAGCCCTTGCGTACCCTTTCTGTTTTGCAATGTATAAGCAGCTGCAAAACATTGACAGCAGCTGATTTCTGCTTTTCAGGGTTAAGTTTGCTGTCAAAATTATCTTGTTTCTTGGTTATTAGTGTCACTATGGAAATCTTTCTGTGGCTATTCTAAAGCTAGCCAAAAGGCCAAACCAACATCAGCCTAATTTAGGTGCTTTTTCTAACAGTTCGTAAACTGTATGGGAAACAAAATTGCTTTCTGAACCTATGAAAGAAGCCATTAAAAGCAATGAGATCATAGTTGGAATTGTGAAAAAACCAAACTTGGTTGTATAATCAAATACTTTTGCATAAACTCTATTATAAAAGTTGAAAGTAAAATTATCAATTTTCAGCACACTTCTCTTAGAATATTGTTACTAGTTAGATTCAATTTTGTTTTGCAAATTTCAGTAAGTAATAAACTGCTCAGTGATCATTTTTTCTACTTTTGGGTTGATGTTTTTATGTATGCTAATCTTGCTAAGACTTCCAGAAGTTAGTCCCTAAAATATCTGTATTTGCTAGTGCAGAAGTGTTAAACAATAGAGACGGCTGCTTGTTTTTTTGTTTTCTAAGTGGGTCTGTCATGGATATACTATACCAATCCAGGAGTTTCCTTGGAACACACTATTATTATTTTCCTTTGTAGCCACACTTACATGTGCCATGAGAAATGTTGGCATGGGATGTTTCTTTTGTTTCTCACACCCTTGCATATATAGCTAAAGTTTCCATTACTTTTATATCTGTGCTGTTTACTTTTCTATTTTAGTGGTTTGGCAGTGCATTAGTCACTGGTCTCTTTTGCATTTGGTCTTGATTATATGAGGACAATCTGATTTTCATTTGCTGTTTGTTTATGATGACACTGCTGAAGTTTGTATCACAGTAAGACTTTGGATGTCACTCCTATGTCTAAATGCAACCTCCAAAGACCTGTGCATCCCTGTCAACACTGTTTCACATGAAAACTTTTATTGCTGTTTATACTGTCAGCATTGCTCAGACCAGCCTGGATTAGCTGTACACACAGCCTTTATCTGGGTAGCAGTTACTTACAGTTAGCACCCTCAGTTTTTATGATAGACTGAATGGTAAACTACTGTTGACCACTAAGGAACCTCTGATAAGAGAGATTACAAATCTATTTTGGGCTTGAATGAAGTTCTTTAGGCATACTTTTAAGGTTTTCTCTTTGAGCAACATGCTTAAGGCAGAAAGTTTTCACAACTGCATGACTCTCAAGTTAGAAGAAAACAGGACTATTCAGGAGAAGAACTTAAAGGAGAGAACAGTGAAGTATGAGAGAAGCAGAACTGAAATGCAGCAGGAAAAGGTATTAGGAGAAACAGCCCCAAAAGGAATGATGTTCTTCCATTCACCATGAGTACTGTCATATAAGTAGCATGTAATGTCTATTATTCTCATGGCAGTGTTGCAAAAAAACCCTCTCATTTTAAAATGGATCATTAAAGACACTGATTGATTAGACTTTTTCTTAAAGTTCTTTAATTATGACTCAAAGCATAGGCCACCTGCACCTATTACAGTCATTAAAAACCTTTAACACACTCACGAGAAAACCCCAAGATAAACGTTGGAACTATATGCATATTTCAGAAGACAATTTTGAAATGTGTTTAGGCATATCACTTGATTCCTGTTTCTATTAAGACTGCCCAGTGGGAAAATGCATGTGTTTTCTTTGCCTGTCTTCTGCTCTTTCACTTTTGTAATATTCTGTATTCAGTTCAGTTTCTCCATGAGGGTTTAAATTTCTTTTACATTTGCGATGTTACAAAAAAGAAATTCAGAATTGCCTGTGTCAGATTTGATGTTACTGAAAAAGTACTAAATGAACTGAAGATGTAACAGTTTATGAAACTGCTAATACTTAAACAGTAGTTTATGAATTAGTAAATTAATATATGCTTAGTTTTCCCATATTTCAAGCTTGTAATAAATGGTTTTATAACTAACTCCATAATTTTGAATTTAAGGTTGCTCGCAGTTGCCTATAACATTCACTTGCAGTTATCCACTGTTGCTATTCTTTATGTTACCAATTTGGATGCTCTAAGGAATAAAAGCATTTTCTAATTTGCTAATACACTTACATGATTCTTATGGGATTATGACATGGAGTTTGCAATCCATATCTTGAGACACCTAGTAAAACCCAACAACACTGAAATGGTTTCTCGATTAACAAAAGCTCAAATCATGCTACATTTTCTGGTATGGTGCAACCAAACAGTATGTCTTCAGTATCATGCTAAGTAGAATGATTCAAAAATGAAACCTTTGACAAACACATAATAACATCTACCCATAACAGAGATCTACTGACGTAGTATCTTAATTTCATTGAGAATAATTGCATGTTGTTTACTTCTGTTGCTGAAATGGGCCCCAAATTGGAAAGTAATACATCAACCCGACCATTACTACATGTTCAGTGTTACACAATGGAAAGCTCATAAAAAATACCATTGCATATGCAATGGCAATTTAAAATATTCTTACTATATTTTCTTCTTTTACAATTTGGTGTAAGATACATTGTTCTGGAAGCAATACCCTTTTGAGGTTGTAAAATTTAGAGTAAGGTCTGTTCCTTTCTCCTCCTGCATTTTCTGAATCTGTGGTATTTCCTACATTTTAAAAGCCTCCTGTGACCGTTGTTGAAGACACTTTCTTGCTGTCCTGTCCTGTCCATGGGCTGCCTGAATATGTAGAGCTGTAAGCAGAAAGCCACTGTCGGCCTCGCTGGTCTCTCTGGGTTGTGGGATGCAATGTGCAGAGCGGCACTCACAACCCAGGTCCCAGCACCCGGTGATGGGCCATGCAAGTAAAGAATAACCAGTGAAAATTCATTATTGAAAAGACACTTTCTCCAAACTGTTGTATAACGCTCCACATATTTTTACCTCCCCCATAAAGAGAGAAATGTCCCAGCATTATTGTTTATGAGGAAATATGGCTGCTAAACGTTCTGTGCTTGAATGGTACAAATAGTGCATGTTGTGGTTTTGTATTGAAACCTGTCATTGCCTGGGTTTAATATATGTTCATCATTTTTATAATTTTGCTGCTTTGCTTCCTTTATACATTTTACTGGTTACTGTATGATTTTTTTCTCATTTGATATGCATACATTTTTATGGGAACTTCTCAGCCTCTGCTGTTTAGAGTTTCAGGAATGTGTTTTGTTCCCTTAATTTAACTGGGTGCATTTAGTATCTTTCAGTGTTTACTATTACGAGATCAGTTTTTTCCATATACATGTATAGCAGCAAGTATTGCACTGTAGCATTTAAACCGTAGTAATTACATGGTACCATTGCAAGTCTTCTAACTGTAGTCCAGTGATACTCTGGAAATAGTAACCAAGTTATATGTGTCTCATTTCTTGTAGGTTTTGGCTTTCTGTTTTTTTTTACTACCGTTCCAAACTCTGTTTCACAGTTCGAGCTTGGTAACAGATGAGTTCTTTGCAATTGCAATAAAACCGTGACATCATTACTAAATTGGGATATCTGTACCCTTAACCCAGTCTATAAGTGAAGAAAGAGAACAAGGGAACCGTGTAAAAGAATTTGAAATAGGGAGGTTTCCCACACAACTATGAAAAGATGGTTTAAAATTGTTGATTAAATCCTTCTCTACTGGAGTTATGCAAAGTTCTAATCATGTCCTATCAGCTGTGTAACATTGTATGAAGACAGTAAAACCAGACTTGAAAACTTTTGCTGCACATATCTACCACTGCTTGAGCCTGGGCAAGTTGAAGGGTTTGTTAGACAAAATACCTACAGCACAGATCCAATTGCTGCCTTCTCACTGTAATTACCGTAGCCAGGAACTGTCTGCACAAGCGTTCAGTCCCTTCTTGTTAAGATTCAAAAATAAACCTGTAATTCTCTAACGCCTTGTTTTAACTGTCCAAAGCTGTTTTCCTCAGATTTTGGTAGACATTGCAACTTGGCCCAAACAGAAAGATTGTTTGGGCATGTTTCGTAAATCAAGTATTTAAAGACATTTCCTTTTTGCTTTTGTTTCCAGCATTAATCCTAAAGGCTCTTGTTTCTAATTTTATCTACACAAAATCCATTTCTTTTGAAACCTTTCAGGATTGCAGATATTTCCCATTTGGGAAAAAAATTAAGGTTTTGTTGTTTGGTTTTTTTTTCCTTTAATCAAAGCAGACAAAGCCCTTGCCTTTGCTTTCAACACACAACGAATCTTGCTGGAATATACAGTTAAATACTGCCCAGTCACATGAGGCAGCTCTAGCTTCAGGTTCTTGTCTGCCTAATTCATAACAGAACCTTGCAGCTACCACTTTGTCATCTTACCATCTGTATACTGGCGCGAGAATTAGTCAAAGCTGTTCTGTGGGAGTTAAGAGATTCAGAGAATCGTATCATCTTCACCATTTCTATTTCCCTAGCAGCAAAATTTTATTGTGTCCTGCATCTTGTGCTACTGTTGTAGGGACATGAGAATTCCTTTGCTTTGCAACAGTGATTCTTGGCTTTTGAGATACTTACTGGAAATACCAAGTTCAAGTTGCTTTTCATCCACAGAAAAGATGGCAGAAGGATATTATTGTCCCTCTTGTCCATGTTTAGGTTCTCCCCTTCAATAGACAGGGAAATGAAACAAGATTTACTATTAATGTAAGCATTAAAATTTGCACTGTGAGCTTCTACTCTAAGAAAATTTTAGTTATATAATTAAATTTCCTTTAAATATTGATGTGATATAAATGGTAGGTGTTTCCTGGTACAGAGAAAGAAAATTGTGACTTTTGCTTTAACCATTACAGTAACTCTTCTCCCCAGATATCCTTACTTGCTAGTTTATATGTGCAAATATGAGATATTACTGAAATATTGGTGGATTTAAACATTTGTCAGTGCATCTGACACACCCACTTTTGAAAAAAAATGCCTGTCTTCATCTCATTTGCTGTAATTGTCAACGAGCTACTCATCTTCATTTCAGTTAATACTGGGCTAACTCTTACTGTGGCATATTTTTAGATTTTGTTTTAAAATATTTTCCAGTTCTGTATCTCGTAACTATAGCACTGAACAGCAAGCTGCTAACAAACTTTTTTTGAAGTATAAAATGTATTTTTTTGAATTCTTTCCCTGACATTACCATGTTCTATTCCTCAGAATGTTTTCTCTTTCTGTGATTCCTTTTCAGCTGCTGCACATAAGGTGTGATAATGATGAACATATGTTTCAAAGACCCTCTACATTTTTCTGGTGTAACAATGAGGATTCACTTCCTTGTTTAGATATCTCTTCCATTACGCTTACTCCTAGGAGTTCTCCTGACTCTAGACTATCATCTGGATTATTAATACCACCACCTTCAAAAAGTGGTCTTCCAAAGCCAGCCAGTGAATATAGCTGCCCAAGACCTCGTGTAATCCTGCTGTGCAAAAGTTTTTTCTGTTTTTTTGGCTTTCTTTTGTTCACTGTTGTGCATTAACTTGTATTAAAATTGTGCGTTTTGTACAGTGCAAAGGACAGAGTGGATGTAACTTAGATTTTCCAGGGATACTCTTAAAATACAGAATTTGTCACTATTTACTCTTATTTTTACATAGCTTTTTCTCTCCCTCCAAAACAAATTGTTTTCCTAATGTGTTAAAATTAGTCCATTAATTACCTCTGTTATCTGTAAATCTTGTGCTAAAACTCTTTTATTGAGTAGTAATTCAAAACAAACAATTCTAAGAGTCTGATTCAAGAACTTTCTCCCCTAATGAATTTATAGAAAAGTGATAAGCCATTAAATACCTTTTAGCATATTTTACAAAAACTGTGCAAAATGAAGGTTGAAAACTATTCTTAAGTATGACATGGGTGTTTTGCCTGCTTTTTCATAGCAATATACTTATATTGTCAGCTTTTCTTCCTTTTGCAAGTAACATTTGGCTGTATTTGGCAAACATCATGGCTTTATGCATGTGTTCACTAAATAAAAAATGCTTCTTGTGCTCATATGTGTTCAAAATATACATTTCTTAAAATAACAAAATGATAGTTTTACTTAAACTAGCTGTATCAGTAGTATCAAAATGTCCAGTAACTTCAACAAAATGACATATAGACAGGAAATGGCAGTGTAAAGTTTTGATTTGCTTTTAAGATGATCATAATAAACAATCATAATAAATAATCATAAATTGCTTATTTGTCTAGCTTCTAGGTAGCTGTAGGAAATTGAGGGGATCTATGTTAACATTTGCCTTTTTTGAGACATTCTAGGATTATCCATCAGTGTTGATGGGAAATGTAGGTTAATATGCAGCATGTACCTATGCATTCAAGCTGATCCCACCTTCTTGATGCAGACAAAACCTATCTACAAGAGAGTTTTGTTTGTATGAAGAATGAAACAGGAGACTCATTGTGTGTTTACTTTGGGTGAACCACATCCGTTGCCTTGCTCTGTGTGGGAGCAGATAACATCCAGTGACCTCCCCGAGATAGGTGATACTGATTCTCTCACTGTGCATAAAAGCTTCAGAAGGTTAATGCGAGGTCCATAAACATGGTAATAAGAGCTTATTGAGTCTAAATAGTATGCACTGAAATGTTTTTCCAGCAGACTGTCTTTAAAATTGCTATATTAACTCATGTTAAGGTCCGTAAAAGTATAAAAATCTTAAGAATTAGTTATTTTAAGTAGTTAATTCAGCTTTGGTCTTGCCAGGAAGTAACAGGACTGTTTTTAATAGAACAAAAAAAACCCTCTGCATTTTAAACGGGGATTTATGTTCTTTTTTTTTTTTTTGCTTTGTTTGGCACTTCAATCTACTTTCATAGAAATGTCCCAGGATTTTGGTGATACTGAACAGTTTTAAATCTCTCCTAATCCAAATTTAATGTATGAATTCAAAATTCCTGAGAAATAGGAAATGTAGGACTTCAGAGTCTAGTTCTCTCTTTAAAAGACGTATTCATTGGAAGACCATGGATCAGTGTCCCTTCCTTCTCAGCAGCCACTAGAGAGAATTACGTACTTCAGGACTACCTAAGGGCTTGGCTTAGAGATCCGTGATGTGCTCTGTAAGAGAGCAGCTTCAATTGCTGCAGCAGAGGCACTGAAGGAAGTAGCATTGCAAAATAAGTTTTAGGACTGTGAAATTCTCATGGACCAGCAATGCTAAAGACTGTCCTGCTTGCCAGGTTGCCATGTGCACGTATTCTGAATAGAAAGATTAAAAGCATCCATGTGATTAATTTAACTTGTACTTAAAAATTTTTGTTTGAATATTTTGGTTCAGATTGAATCTTATTTAAATGTAGCTGTGCCTGGCTGTTTAGTTGGAGTGTAGGGGGGGTTGTATTGACTAAGTAGTAACATTAACATGCAAACTAATTTGCATATTTTTTTTTTTGGCTTCACCTTATTAATCTTAGTTTTAATCTATTTTATTGTCTGTCTTTAGTGTTCAGTTTATTCTGATTTGATGACTGTGCCTCGTTTGTGTCCTGAAGTAATGGACTGATGGCAAGAGGAATTTATCATTTTAAAACAAATATGACTATAGAACAATAGTAATCATCGGGTTTGGGGTTTCTTTGCTTATCCAGTACTTTTTTGAACCCTTCCAAGTTCTTACTAATGAAATCTCTACTGTTCCACATTCAAGGATGAGAGAATTTTGGATATTAGTATTCAGTGTATTACTTGTCTAGGATGTTACTCAGCAAAAATTACATTTAAAGGTTTGATCACACCAGATGTTTTAAGTTGTCAAATAAGATATCATGTAAGGAAGAATTAGTATGCAGGAAATATTGAGATTGTACCCCTTAATTGTAGCTACTTGTTCTATGCACCCTGGAGTGTAGCATATTGTGTTGCAGTGTTGCCTTAAATGAGTCTTGTGAACATATCTGTATTCTTAGATCTGCAATATAGAACTGCTTGTCACTAGCTTTTTCAGGTTTAACTGTGATATATTTCTGGCTGTACCAGATGGACTGAAAATGGAAAAATTGCAGCGCTGCTTATGTATTGGAGACTTTTAGCATGTCTTAGACTCTCAACTGCAAATGCCATTTGCTTGGTGTCAGGAGCTGTTTGTTGCATGCTGGTGGTTATTTTTAACTCTTGAAAATGTGGCTCTTATCTGCATGCTGAAGAATTCAGTATTGTGATCTTTCTCATGTGAAATCTTGCCCTAATATTTATTGTCCTTATTATAGGCAGGCAGTGTGACACCTAAATCACCCTCCACTGACATCTTTGATATGGTTCCCTTTTCTCCCATATCCCCTCAGTCATCAACACCTACTCGCAATGGTACACAGCCTCCTCCAGTACCCAGTAGATCTACAGAGATCAGTAAGTTTTGTAACAACTGACCTAATTTTTGCCTACATTATATACTTTTTAATAAAACAACTTTAAAGATTTGCGTACATTTTGCATGAAAAGCCAAATACAGTTTTTGTAAATCACATTCAATAATGCTATTTTATTTTTATACTATTTTCCTAGTCATTGATGTTACTGCCAGTTTACATTATAAACAAATACTTGCTGAAGATATTATATTATATACACAATTTGAAGGAGTGTGGTTGGGAATTTTAACTTGGCTTTTCTTTTACAGTGTCTCTTTTGTACTTACTTCAAGCAAAATATTTACTTTCTGTTAGTTCTTTCCTTGTTAAGCCACAGTTGTAGCACCTAAAGCCTACACTTCTGTGGAAGACAGCAGGTGAAGTAAGTATGGTGGTGATGATGCACAAGGGAGAGCTGAAGAAATCCTTCAAGATGTAGAGTATCTTGGGATACTATTTTTTTATACTCCTTTTTATATAATCTATGGCTTTTTTTCTCAGTTATGGTTGATGAACTCCTCCAGATCCAGGTCCACTCTTAAAAGGTGCTCAAAAGATTATTAATAATAGCAATTTTATTTTCCAAAGGCTTGAAAGCAGTTAGGGTAAGGTTCTTGACTTTTAGGAGTTCACAGAGTCTTTTAAAAGGCTGTGGAAATCCCTTGGGTGAGAGGAGAGCATAGGCAGCTATGTTAGAGGTTGTAGAAGTATCAGTCTGTGCATAGTATCTTCTATTTCCAATGCCTATTTTAGTATGGATAAGGAACATTAATGTTAATGCCTGCCACTTTATAAAATTACATTTGAAGAGTTTCTAGTTGTTTTTGGGAATGTTGCTAGTATGTGGAATTTTCAGATATGAATGAGAGCTATGCACAGTTATAAAATTGCATTGTAAAACTTAATTTAATGAGTGTGTTTCCCAATCCTACACACCTTTTGTTTCCATTACTCAGAATGACTTTCACCTACTAAAGAGAAGGTAGATGTTGAGGCTTGATTATTTTTTAAGATAAGATTTTAAATTAATTTAGACGAATTTCTATGAGTTTCTCAAAGGATATATTAACAGAATTTAAAATTATTCTACTAAGAATACTTAATGATAACTATTCTTAAATCACTTAAAAGAATATTAGAATATACTAATAGACTATTAAAATAGAACTGTTCTGTTAGGAGAATTCTTATGGCTTTGTAAAGAACAACAAAAAATAATGCAAAGGCACCCCTTGCAAGTAGTCCTTTTGGTATTTTCAAATTTGTTCCTATGAAACTACAGACAATAAAATCATTCTCAATGTGTATATCCAGCTTCAAAAATAATACCTGGAATTGAATTGCTGTAGTTTATCATTATTATCTATTTTCCTGCCTTGATTCCATTGAACTTGTGACTAGAAATCTTGTGGGAGTCGGCACTCAATGCTGAGTGGTCTTGAGAATTCCAGCTGTGTAGTTTTTATAATTATTTACAGTGGGGTTTGTAATACAGAATATACTGTTAGTTGTCTATTCAGTGGCAGGTACTGTTGAAAACAGTTGTTTCTTCTACGCTTCATTAATTTGCACTAAATTAAGGTGATGTAGTTTAGAGGTGTAGCAGTCAGTGTCTGGGCTCTTCAGCGTGCAGTGCTTCAGAGAAAGGTTATGGAAGCGCATCGTAGTACATCATATGGAAGTGTGTATGTACTTCTCATAGAATCATAGAATTAAAAGGTTGGAAGAGACCTCCAAGATAGACTCCAACCGTACCTGTCTCCCCACTAAACCATGTCTCTAAGGAACTTATCCACCTGGCTTTTAAACACCTCCAGGGATGGCGACTCCAGCACCTCCCTGGGCAGCTGTTCCAATCCCTGACCACCCTTTCAGTGAAGAAATTCTTCCTAATGCCTAGTGTAATCTCCTGTTTTTTGACTTGACTACTGCTCTTTCAGACTACATCATAGTACTTTGTATGTGGAAAAATATTGCATTCATTGGCAATTAACGTCTTTGACATATCTTAAAAAAAATGCAGTTTGGAGCAGAAGAGGAATATTTTATAATCAAACAAGGACTTATTGTCTTAGATGAGAGAGTTCATAAGAAGCTCATTCAAGCTGTGTAATTTTACATTACTATTACAATTTACAATAATGTGTTTTAATATAGCATTATTGTTGCCATTACAAGCAAGCTGGTGTTTCTTTCTCCAATACAAGTCAAGTGGCAACCAAGAGGAGACAAAGTTTGGAGTTTCCCATTTTCTAATGTCTTCTGAACATCTTTTCATGTTCTTATCTCTGATTTGTCACTGCACTTCAGTGCTTTTTTCTGTCACTTTTGTTGAAATTACAGGGTGATTTTCTTGGATTTTATAACTTTCACCTTAATCGCATTTGGTAGCAAACAAGAAGAAAGATACACCATCTCTTTGCTAGTGTGAACCTCAGTTACCCTATTTGTCTAAATGAGGTTCATCTGCTTGTTACCTAGGGACAGCATTTGTAGTACTCTAAAAAGCACTTTTCAGTGCTGGTGTTCATCTTACTCATCAGCTGGTCAGTTTGACAAATCATCCAAGAATAACACTGCACAGGAAAGCAGGTGTCATTTGCAGGAAACCAGTGAAAATACCAAGACTTTGGATTCTTCCAAGACCAAGAGCTTCATAGTTCGTAACTGACACCAGGGTGACAGTCCAGCTTTTTATAGAAAGAAGCTCCTAGAGTTAGAATGTTGCTTGCCTTTGGGTAATTTCCCCAGCAAAAATTAAGGGGTTATAAATAATATCAAAGTTCAAGAAATCCAGCATTCTAATGCTGGAAGAGTGCAATACTGACCTTTTCTTAGGAAGATGGTTATTTCCCAAGCGCTTAGTCTTGAAAAAACAGAGAGGGTTCTTGAATTTTTGAACATTGTACTCATTTGGCATTATTCTAGTATGGCTTCTCAGTAAATGTCTGCTCACTACTAGGTATATCAGTGAGGGAAAATAGCTTGGTTTTACGTATTTTAAATAAGAAAATTGCATGATTTTTGGACAGGAAGAGGCAGATTGGACAAATACATCATGGCTTTTTAGATAATAATTGAAAACTAAAGATATTTCTTTCAAAATGAAAAGCACTTCCCAGAATTGTATTTCTACTCAAAAATATTACTAATAAATACCTCTCTTAAAGCCTAGCTTGCAGTAATCAGCTTGAGGGCTAAATGTAAACATTGCAGCCCAGTATAGATATTACTTAACAGAACAATTAACCAAAGCATAGTTATTGCAACCAAAAATGTGGCTGCTGCTTCCTTATCAGATAAGGGATTCCAAACATGCTTCTGAGTTATCTTAAAGGAAGGAATTAATTTTTTAAGTTATGTGTTCCTTTTTGGCACAGCACTGTTGTCATATCCCAGAAAAGACCTGGAGAGGAGCATTCTCTGTTGAACTATTCGATGTTTATTTCACTCTAATGCATCTTGAACAATCCAAGGTCACTACTGGCAGATATAGAAATCTGCTCCAATATGCTCTCTTTCCAGAGATTTAAGAGTGTTGTCAGAATAATGGAGGAGGCATTTTTTGTGATGTAATCATTCCAAAAGGAAAAATGTGGAGTAGTCTGCACCTAAGGGAGAGGCTTCCTGGGCTTCACTACATCAGCTTGTTCCAAATATTTTCTTGGGTGCTTGTCTGCAATGTGATTAATTTTTATTTGTCATCACAGCTGTTCTAGGACATCTGGGGAAAGCATATATCAGCATAACTCTGTGCCTGGATGATAGGTAAAAGAAGATTGGGATGCAAAATGCAGCAGAAAAGCCAAGTATTTTTAGGGGGAGAGGAGGTTGTAATTGCTAGTTTTGAGTTTATTATAGAGTGCAGGTTGCCACTTTCCAGTATTAGGTGTTTCTTGTCCTGAATGTCAGTTAGGTCACAGAAACAAGAATTTATTACCTGTTCATGATTTTTCTGTAACTTGTGTTGCGAATATAAAACATCAGCATTTCATGGATTTGAATTTGTTGGTTGGTTTCCAAAGCTGTGAATTTATTTCCATCAAAAAGGAGTAGGAAAGGGAAAGAAAATTATTCTGTGTGCTGTTTGAAAGGATCAGTTTCAAAGGCTTATGGGTTGCTGTGTATTGGCAAAAAAAATGCCTGTCTATGCTACAATTATTTTGGGGAGTGTTCCAGGCAAGAAATACTTGTTATAGTTAATCTTTATGCAAATACTCTAGTGTGAAATAAAAAATTATTGCTAAAAGGGAGCTCACCCCTGTGAACACTGGAGCAAACACTTGTAGACAAGCTTGTGAAGATCCATGAAATAGTGAGGCTCTGCAGTAACTAAATTTTAGTATTTGTTCAGGTTCTGCTTGTTCTTCAGCTTCTGTTCAAAAGAGAAATACCGATGATAGTAATGAAAATATTTCATGGAACTTTATCCCTACTTCTTAGCTGTGCAATCTCTCATATAACATGTTTCAAGTGCAGAAAACAGTTGTTCTGTGGACTTTTTTCAACTGGTTTACTGAAATGGTTAGCAAGTGCTAACATAGTTCTGAAAATAATAGTTTTCCATAGAAACTCAGCTAAGAAATACTCCTCTATTTGGAATTTGATTTTATACAGTGTTTTTTAGGCTCTGTCACTTAGAATAAATTTTACTTTGGCTAATTTTCAAGTCTGCTTTTAACAATATAAATGAAGAAATCTTTCACTTGAATGCAGATGACTTTAAAGGAGATGTTTCTGCCATTCTCCTGCTAATGAGCTCTGAAGTGCTGTCACTAATAAAAGTGCAGTAATAAGACATGAATGAGAAAATAACTGTAATAGTTGCTTTCAAAATACTTGCTTTCAAAAATAGCGATAAGTTGTATCAGTACTTAAAAATGCAAGTTATGTTCTCTACTGATTTTCCTAAATACATTCCTTGAATGTTTGCTAAGGCTTGGTGTTGAAACTGGCTGCTTTTAGCTGTGTGATCACACAGAAAACTGTCAGCTCCTTTTAAAGGTAAGAAGAACCTACATAATGAACAAATAGATTTACAAGGAGCATGAATTATAAAGCATAATTGCTTTTTGCCCAGTAGAGGTTAGATTGAAAGTCTAAGCTGCTTCATGTCTGAAGGTTACTTGGTAGGATCATTGGATCATGTAAGGACACTAGTTGTGTTGGAGCAGACCCATTTTGGCTGTGAAAGAAGCAGGGACATGCTAGATCCTAATTTTTACATTGGATTATCCCAGTTAAAGCCTTTGAATGCAGGTGGTCTGCCTCTGCCAGGAAAGATTAGACATTTTTGTATTTTTTTTTTTTTGGCTCAAATGGGCTTTTGGCATAAGGCTTTCTGATCTGGGCTATCTCCTGGTCCCATGTGGCAGTTTGTAGCTGTTTAGCCACAGTTTTTGAATTATTTAATTAATCAAGTTCCAGCTTGTTTCTGTACTTCATTATGGTAATGAATGCTAGTAGCTGCTAATTATTTAAAATGCCTATTGTGCAAACTGATAACTCTTCCATGATTAGGATTAAAGCCCGTGGAGACTGACATGCAGAGTAAAATGCTGAAATGACTAGACAAATACAAGTCTAAAACCCTGACTCCAAGGACATCAAAATAAAGACATTTATTTAGCTAGTTGCACAACCTTCAGCACTGATTAGATGATTGGTTACACTGAAACATGAATTTTCTGTCAAGTAGTCAGTTGTCAGCTTCCACATCTTGGTTGTTAAGGGTAAAATTTTGTGCTTAACCAGAAAACTCTCCAGTCATTTTGAAGATTCTAGTGGCCCCCTTATATTCTCATGCTCTTAAGTGAACATTGGTTTAAGATCAGTAGTAGTTTCTTGCTGGACAATCATGAAAGTTAGGGTACAGTTTTCATTTTCTCTCCAGCAATGGCAAGACTGTCTTAGCTTGATTCTGTATATTTTGTAATCACTGTGGTTGGGTTAGGTTACCAAAATTATTTTCCTACTGTTTTAGTTCAACCCAATGGAAAAAGTCTGTGTAGATGGCACTGTTACCTGTAGAGAGAAAAAAAATCCTATTATTGAGAAGAAAACAAAACCCAAACCAACCTAAAATATTTAGGCTGTAAAATATGATGAACTAGCATTACATTGTTGTAGCAAGAACAAAAATGTATTGGAGGTGTTTCTTCTTGTCCAGAAAACAAGAAACAAAGAAGTAAACCTGACCACTAGAAAGCATACTATGGTTAAGAATAAGTGAGGAAACTGTATGGTATTAACAGAGAGAAATTTGTAATTGTTCTATGTGCTGATCCAGATATAGTGGAAGAAGTATGGATAAGTGACCTTTCATGGTCCTATGCTTTTTTATATTCTTTCTTTATGACTTGATCTTATCCAAGCTTTAAAACACCCCTGACAATTAGTTTTAATTCCTATCAGCTGTGCATTTACGAACTCAATTAAATGTAGACCTTACCTTTCATGAGTAAGGGTAGTTGTTTAAAGATGGCCTTAACCAGATATTAAGAAGTGGCAGACAGGGGTCATGAAGACTTATTTGTTTGGAAAAATATGTTCCTGGCATAATGTTAAGACAAAATTTGACAACTGATGTTGAGTTGTTCCCTCCTCATTTATGAAACTCCTATACGTACTGATTCCAGAGCATGCTTCAATGGGAGATGCCCTGTTCAAATTGAATCCCTAATATTCCTCCAGAAGGCGCTAGCATTAACAAAAGCTAACTAGAGATTTAAACAGGTGATGTTCTTGAAAAATATTTGTGTTTTAAACTTTGGAAGACTAATCAAGGCCTGGCTTTCAAGTTCAGATGATAGAAGCTGTGGTTAATCGGTTGCCTATCTGATGTTATTATTCAGCTTGCAAGGAAATGTAAGCTGAGTTTTTCAAAGAACTGTTTACTCAGTGACTTACTTTTCTCTTGTTCCAGAGAGAGACCTTTTTGGAGCAGAACCTTTTGACCCTTTTAGCTGCGGAGCAGGAGATTTCCCCCCAGACATTCAGTCCAAACTAGATGAAATGCAGGTAACTATTGGGTTATCAGTTGTTCAGTTTTCTATGGCTGCATGAATGTTCTTGAAAGACATATTTACAGTAATCTGAAAATGTATTCCAGGCTGCACACACAAATACATAGAAAGAAAAAACAGTGCTTATTTCTGATTATTACTTTTGTGAGTATATTTCATGACCTTTGAGTTGGAATTTGACTGAAGATTCTTACAAATGTCAGCCTGTCTTATTAATACATGAGACCTGCACTGATTTAACATTTATCAGCAATGTAATCAAAATGGATACTGCTACTCTTGCCTGGGAAGCAACTGAGCAAGGTAAAAGAGAGAGCCCTACAGATACACGGATGCTGTTAATCTTCAGTTCTAGCAATCATGACCACCCTGCAATGCTCTGCTCTTTCCCTCAGTGGTATTAGTCTGATTTTCCAGACCATTGACATAGGCAAAGTACGTGTTTAAGGGGCCATGGCAACTTTCTGCTGCCTTCAAAAATAGTTGTGTTTGATTGGTACTCTGGGACAATTAAACCATTGAAAATGAATTCAAGAATTCTGAACTGATGTGTTTCTATCTGATAATGTTTGTTGATTCTGAAACACTCAATGGTATCTGTGCTGTTATTTACTCAATTTTGAAACAATTCTAGGAGAAAGCCTTCAATTCTTTTAATAAATCACTCTTTCAGTCAAATTTTCTAAACTGCTGGTTCCTCGCCATCTTGCTTATCTGTGTTTTTTTCAGCAGCCTGCCAGCAAAAAGGAAGGCTGAAAACACTAGGAACTTGAATTTCTAGGATCCTGGCTTTGCAGCAGAAAATGTTCCCAGGGCTTCCAGCCCTCTTGTATCTTGACAGCGCACAAAGTCCAAGAGAGCTAGCTCTCGGGCTCCTTCAGTTCCTCTACTCTGCCTGCAGAGCAGCAGAAACATTTAAAAATGGCTGAAATAAGGTTTAAATACTGTTTAATTGACCAAAGTAAAATTTTCCAATTCACAATTATTGTGGAATTTCATTTTCCATGCCAGTTTAGGATGGTGCCACTAGCAAACTCCACTCACTGTGAAGAAAGAAATTTAGGTTTTTGCTCACCTGTACTCTGGCCCAGATAATCTAAGATAGCAGCTAAAGGCAGAAGCTGGCTTCTTTCTAATTCTGGTTAAAATGCTTGTGTTTTGTGAATGCTATAAAGTTATTATCAAGACATTTAGCACAAAATCCTGAATCTTTTAGCACCTCACATTGATAAATATCAATATTTCCATTGTACACAGCCCATTTTAGGAAAAAAGTATACTGTAGTATCTGTACATACTAGGGAGAATCTTGTGACTATAGCTAACGGTCACACACTACAAGTTCTTATTATGTTAATATTTTGGCAAAATTTTAAATTGTTAGCATATAAGACTGCAAGGGTTTATCAACTCAGAACATCAGTGAATGGAACAGTATGAATATTTATCAAAGATTTTTGAAGTCATAAAATAAAAAACTCATATCATTCTTTATACTCTCCAGACCTAGAAAAGCAGTCAAGCAACCAATAACACCCTCCAAACCTCAGGGCATAACTATGTCCTACTACAAAGAATATTCCTTGGGTCAGATACTCTCTCCTGCATATTGATACTCCCTCATACATATTTGATTTTTTCCAACTTTTTAATCTGCTTTATAAACTGGTCTCACAATTAGAGAGTCTAGCATACCAGTTGTAGCATACCCTGACACTCATTGAAAATTAGTTTATGGGGTTTAATGTAGGCACAAACCTTATTCATTTATAATCCAATTAAGAACAAGTGTAAAGCAGGAAGAGTATGAAAAAATATTCTGACTTTGGTGAAAACAAAAAAGATGTACAGTTCTTTTACTAGATGGTTAGTGCAAAATACAGATCGAAACATGTTTTTCCTAATATCTCTTTTTTCTTCTTGTGCTTTCCTGGGTGCCTAGCGTCAGCGATGGTTGGTATATCGTATTTTAATAATGTTATTTAAAGCATTTACAGTTGAAATGTGCATGTATACATGTTTAGTGTTTTTATTCTTATGTACATTTTACTGTGTGTATATATATAAATTTATAAAAATTTTTAAGATTTATATTTTATATATACAAATGTAAGTCAGGACCATTTTAATTTTTAGAGGTCTACAATTTTTAAGGTAGGGACAGCTGATTTAATTTTCGTTAGTCTGTTTTATTAGCTGTTATTGCTAAGCCTTCATTTTCATTGCTGTTTGTTTTCCATGTGTTCTAGTGAAACCTCCAGTTTTCATCACCAGATTATTGCTAGTGAAATGGTTTGAGCAAAACATTTGATATGTACATTTTTATGTTAACACAATCAAATTTATGACTGCATTTTAGTTGGAAATAATTATTTAAAAACTTTCAGTGAGCAAAAGATAACTGATCTAGAACTCAAGAGTTGTTAGATACACAGCCTACAAAAGGTAAAACCATAGAACATGTAATGTGTGCTGGGAAATCTAACAGAAACAGAAAAGAAAAATGTAGGCTTCTTTCCTTCTCTGGAATACAAAGTGAAGGAATCCTTTATCTTCACATTGTAATAGTATAACATCAGTAAATAAGTATTTCATTAATTATACAGAAGTTGTTTACAAACTCAGTTCACAATATACACTTAGAGAGGGTATTAAATGCAGTTTATCCTATGCTGAGTGGCAAGCAAGCTGCCTTGGCACCAGGTAGTGACAGCCTGGTTGGAGCAGCTCAGTCCAGACTCTTCTCCTGTTTCTCATGTCAGATGCCTCAGCAAACACGCCGCAGTCTGCAGAAAAGCTGTCTCAGCGTAGGCTGAGTGGAAAGTGATGTGTAAGCAAAGTGGGAGAAAAGCACAGCACAGTGGAGTAAGCATTGAGGATGAACTTTTTAGTAGGTACTTTACCTTCATATCCAGTATTCTGAATTTAATGAGAGCTGATAAAGGTCCTTGACATCTAGGGGAACATTTTTATGTTTAAACTTTAGTGAGGATCCAAATTTCACACTTATGCTTTTTCTGTTCCGTTCCTCAGTCCAGTCTCTGCTGATCTTTTTGGAGAGCTCAAAACTCAAACATGTGCTGAGATGTGACTTTTACAGCTCCGACCTCTCTCTGATGACTCTCCAACCTCCTGTTTCCCCGCATCCTTATGCTGAAACACATTTTCATCCTATTTTGACTGTATCCAGACATTAATAAATTGAATCTGTCCATTTTCCCAGAAATCTTGCAGTGAGGAGAAGTTTCCTTGAATTGTGAATCATACCAGCAACAGCTGCTATAATTTATTAAAATCTCAAGGTAGTTAATATCATAAAAATTCCAGGAGCTGCAAGCCATTCTCCCTGCATGGCCTGAAGCCATCAGTAGGCTTGACATCTTTCCATCTGAAATAAATTGTGCTTAGCCCTCTAAATTGTCTTCTCAGAGACATGTAAATATATCATTGGTAATTGAGTTCATTCTGACTTAAGCTCATTGAGTGAGGTCATCTAGGAGCCACAAGGTTTACTTGGACCAATTTATCTTCTGATGAAATGGAAGTTCTTTGTTACTGTTTGGTGTTTTTAACTGGAATAGCTCATGTCTTATTATCATAGATCAAAAAAATCCAACAAATTTTTGTTTTCAAGGTACTTTGTTCTATCAAAAACAATCACAGAATCATAGAATGTCCTGAGTTGGAAGGGTCCCACAAAGATTGCTGAGTCCAAATCCTTTCCTTATATAGAGGACAACTCCAACATTCACACCATGTGTCTGAGGGCATTGTCCAAATGCTTCTTGAATTGTCAGTCTTGGTGCCGTGGCTGCTTCCTTGGGGAGTGGTTCCAGTGCTCCACCACCCTCTGAGTGAAGAATCTCTTCCTAATATCTAATGTAAACCTCACCTGACACATCTTCTTCCCATTGCATCAAGTCCCATCACTGGTCACCAGAGAGAAGAATATCAGCGCCTGCTCCTCCTCCTTTCCTTGTCAGGAAGCAGTAAACTGCAGTCAGGTCTCCCCTCAGTCTCCTCTTCTCCAGGCTGTCTTTAGCTGCTCCTCATATGGCTTCCCCTCTAAACCCTTCACCAACTTTGTGGCATCCTCTGGACACTCTCCAGTAGCCGGATATCCTTTTTGTACTGCGGCGCCCAAAACTGCACACTGGGAGCCGTACCAGTGCGGAATAGAGCGGGACAGTAGCCTCCCTCGATCAGCTGGCCATGCTGTGCTTGATGCACACCTAGGACACGGTTGTTGCTTCTTTCTTTAAGAAAATCATATATAATCATATATATTAGTTACGATATCATTACTTTCCTGGGTAACCGAAGTGTGCAACCCTTGAGTTAAATCACCTTGGAAGTAAGAAAGTTACTTGACACAGTGCTCCTGGGTATATGAAGACAGAAATGAAGTGCAAAATAAGTGCACACTTTATACCCTTTCCTCTTTCCACTCCTGTCCAGTATCAAAGTTGGCCTTTTTCTGCATTCCCTGAAAATCAGCAGATTTGACAGATTTTCTGACCAAAGGAGGAGTTGTTTCCTGAAAGTTTAAAGTACAGGAAGCCATAGCACATATTTTTTACTGAACAGGCAGCATGTTATGCTAAGAACACATTTTATTAGAAACTGAAATGTCCGAATTTCACCAAGCAAAATATTTAAACGCTGTATATTAAAATTAATGGTCTATTTTTTATATATGGAATATGTAATGTGTACCAAGTGCTGACTATATATATCATTTTTAGAGAAAAAATATTCTGCCTTCACATTAGTTGAGTTTATTAGAAAAAGGTAAAAACAAATCATAATTTATCATCTGCTTCGTCATTCCAACTGACATCATTATTATTGCAGCTGTGAATGCTGGGTTTTGGAGTGGAGACAAGAGAAGGCATATGCTGTGTGATGGATACTATAATAATCATACAGCAGCTTCTAGTAGGAGACTCAAGACTTGAAAGAGGAATGCAATTGAGGTGTATATATAAACTGTATTTCTAAAAGCATACATAAGGCTGTAAGTGTTCTAAATGTATGCGTAAAGCCCAAAGTCTTCTGCATTGCTGTGGTAACTATGGCATAGAATGCTTATTCTGTTATTTACATTTAATCACAGTTCAGCTGTGTCTGGACATAAAGGAGAATCTTTTCTTATAGCCTTTATCTTCCCACAGCTTGCTTGACTGCAACTGATCGGAATTTTTAAAAACTATATTGTGTATTTGAGAAAGTATAATTTTGGAGATTCCAAAATTATTTAAGAATTTAGAGGTGTTTCACAAAACTTGAGGGATGACTATGGGAGATCTGAAGCCCATGCTTTGCTGATCTTTGGAAATTTAATTGCAATTATGTTGCTAGATGAGGATGTTCAGATTTTTTTTCCCCTTTTGAGGGCTGCATTTAATTTAATGGGAATATTGGTTGAGAATGGGAATATTTCTTTGAATTATATTCCTACATATTTGTCCTCCACTTAAATATTCATGAAATAAAAATCTGGATTTTACATTCTTTTACAATCTGAAAAATGCCCAGATGGCTATCTAGATTGCCTTAATGGCCTCTCTGTGTTTTTCACCTCTTTTGACCCTGTGGTTTACAGGGAAGTTTGGGTCACTAGTAAGTGTAGCATCTGACCCTTGAGGATAGTGATTTTTGTGAGATTTCACGGGTGAACATTGAAATGTCATGTTCTTTGTGTAGACAGCTGTATGCATGAGCAATTTTTAAGTGTGCTGATGTTAACGTTGCAGTTCCTGGCACTCTACTAGTAGGTTTTACTCCCTTATCAATTCTGTCTGGGATAGAAGCTAGATTCTCAAGTGTAGCACCGATAACAGCACCTGGCAACCACATCATTTATTTTCTTTTAGAATGGACAGTAATTTGTTATGGGAATAAAGTTAAAAGACTCTTTAATTATGATACATACAGTGCAGAAATCTCTTAATGGGTTAACATTGATCATATTGCAAATGTGTGAAAATGTTATTGTTTTAAATGCAAAATATCACGGCATAAAAGAAGAGGAGCAATAAATGTGGGGGGAAGCGGAAGGAAGGTGAAGGACACCACAGTTCTTCAAGAAAGTAGTAATAGTTTCAAGTAAAGCTGTAGCAAACAGAAGCTAAGTGATAAGTGACAAAATATCAGTTTGTGTGGAATAAAAGGAAAATTTAAAAAACATACAAGATCAACATAAAAGCGGTGAGATGTGTGCACTTCCAAAATGCATATCTGATTTGCTTTTAGCTAGCCAGAAAAAGGGCATTGGAAGTGCAGCTACTTAAGATGCCAACAAACAGTGCTTGAATATTTAGAAGAAAGATGCAGACTATGAAGGGGCTGCGTGTTTGGTGAAAGGTCTTTCCAGGTTGCCAACTAAGCATGAAGCTGATTCCTTGTTAAACCAGTTGCTGTAGCTGTTCTACTATTGCATCTGTATTCGGCATCCTCAAGTTGCAGCACAAACTAGACCTTTTATAACCTCAGAACGGGAAGCAGTCTTTAAGTTCTTTAAGATCAGCATTTCAGGCACGCTGTGTGTGAGGGGTTTGCAAGTTAACAGGCTGGACTGTAGAGGTGATACCAGTGCTGTGTGGAGACCTCCTTTGACTACAGTCACATCAGTTAATAATATCCTTTGGATAAATTACCATTTATAACAGTATGTGTTTGACTTGGAACTTCAGATACAGTTTGTTTGGAATATCTTTTATATTGAGTATTCTTCCTGTTAGCCCTTTGAAAAATATGGAGAGGAAAAAAGAAAGTCTGATACACCAGTGAGCTCTGGCAACACCATGTGACCCAGGTGGGCAAACTGGGTAGCACTGTTGGAGAAGTTGGAGAGTGCTGCTATTTATTTGCTCATCATCTCATAGTATGGATCTGCCTTTAGGAAAATTCGAATTGTAGTTGGATAATCTCAGGTCATTTAGTAACCGTTGCCAAGAAGTTTATTCTCTTTCTCTGTATTATGCCTCTGATGGCAGTAGCTGATGGAGTTAAGTTAGAGATATGCACTTCTAAAATTCCAGCCTGTGGTTTAAATTTGTCTGAAATTAAGCTGGTTTGACTTGGATTCATCTTTTAAAACCAAAAGATATGTTCTTGAGGTACTGATGTACATTATGAGAAAAGGCTCGAGTTTATGCCTAATCCCAGTACAGATTGCTTCACAAAAAGATATATTTTGTTTACAAGACCTTTGCTTCATGAAAGCACTTCTTATTAATTACATAGCATACAATCAGCATCTCCAAGTGGACCGTATGTGTGCAACATGGAACTGAACACTGTGACAGCTACCACTGAGGCTGCTCTTATGGGATTTATGTTCAGAGCCGCGGTCTCCGATTGCTTAAAGCTTTACAGTGGTTTCACCTGACAGACTGCAGTTTTCTTGACTCAGAGGTGACTTTTCTCTTGAAGGTCAAGCCACAATTATTCAACTGCTTTTAAAGCAAAAAGAGGGATGAAAACAAGAGCACTTCCCTGTATTAAAAGGGCTGCTTTTATTTTAGAACTGGTGCAAGCTAAGTACATTTCTAAAAGGTCATCATGAGTACTTGTAGAATTAATTTCTTTTCAATAGAAGGCGCGGTAGCATCTAGTTTTTAACCATTTTTGTGTTTTTACTGGTCAAAGTAATGTAAGTAAAAAGAGGAATTGTGGTCTGAACTTCTAAAGTTATTTCTTTGCACTTTCTAAAGACCATTGTATTTTATTTCACTGAGTTACATGCCCTTGAAATGTACAGTTTGTTCATCTGCAGTAGAACAGATACGATTTTATTTGCCTTTTCAGTGAAGCTCAGGTGATAGTTGACTCTAAAGCATAAACCTGCCAATTTAACTGCACTGAACAAACATCTGAGAGGTACTATACTTTTTGTTGAACTAATGCTAAAATAAGGGATTACTAAAGGTAGGAGACAGCTGGTTTTAGTACCAATGTCAGTGATTTATCTGAACCTTTAATTTGTAAATATAATAAACTCTTTCTTTGTATAGCCCTAATCTTTCCTGCTTATAAATCCTGTTATATTTTACTCAGGAACAACGTGGTGTAAGTTAAGCTTGTTTGGTTTTCTGTCAACTTAGGTATATGAATATTTAATATTTTTAATTTATAAAATTTTCTTCATTTTACATACCTACTGTATTCTGTTATGTGAGGTACATCCCTTTAATAAGTTAACCCCTAAAATGTATTAAAAATTGGCTGACCAAATAATGTAAGCATTTCTGAATTCACTCTGAAGTATCCTCTACAGTTTATGTGCCTAAATATAAGCTCAAATTTAGATGTTTTTTAGAAACAGAGCTTAATCCTCCAGAAATCACTTTTGTTTTTATTAACTATGTCTTGTTTCATTGCAGGAGGGGTTCAAAATGGGATTAACTCTTGAAGGCACGGTGTTTTGTCTTGATCCACTAGACAGCAGGTGCTGATGCCAAGACACTAAATGTGAAATTCCTTCGCAGTGGGTTTTTCATTTCTGAACATGTATTCACAAATATTATTCATGTGCCAAAAATTGCTTTTTTCAACGTGTAAACTCTTGTGAGATTTGCTTCTGTAAAAACCCTACTTAGTTTCAGTCTTTCTCTGTACAGATGTAAAAAGTTGTATTTGTTTTTGAAATATGAATTGAATTACACTGTTGTACTACTTTCTGTTGCATTTTGGCCCAAGTTTACTGAGCTTTATGACTATTAGCCTGGAGATGTTATTCAGAAAGCTCACGCATACCTCTCTCTGCAGACATGCAAGCATGATTTTTACATAATACTTCACCTGGCAGCATTTTGAAATTATGTTTTAAAGGTATCATTTAATATTCAGGCAGTAAAATGATTAATATCCAGTACAAAAAGTTCAAATTGCAGTGAAAAAGCAGAAAATACTAACCATTAACATATGCTTAGCAGGTAAATCTGGATGCTGTGTAATTGATTTCCATTATTGTGTATGGTTACTATGATGTATATATGTTGTTATCAGTTTATAAAATCCAGAAGATTTTTAGGTCCTTAATTCGTATTTTAGAAACTAACATACTGTTCATATGCTAATTAGTGTTTAATGAGCATAGAAGATCTGCTAAATTGCAGAATTGCAAAGAAGCCGCCCTTTGCTTTGATATTTTATAGCTGAAATGTAAAATATGTCTTAGAATATTTGGAATTCATTACACGATAACCATAACTTAAAAGGATGATTATGGTCTTAGCGTTTACTTAGGAATTTACATAATTTTGTGTATAAGCAGGCACTCCATTTACTGGGCTCAATTCTGTAAGTTACTTTCAGTACCTAAGTGTTTACGATCAGGCTCTGAGTGTCTTTTTCACTGTACGCTTTAATGTTATATGTCTTACTATAATTTTGAAGCTTGCTAGAAGAATTCAATATAAGCTCATAAGTCCTTGGTACTCACTGGTATGTCACAGAAGTAACTGCACACCAAAATTTTCAGCTGCTGGTGAGTTGAACGCTGACATGTCTTCTGCACATAATATTCATTATCTTTAGCATAAGCAATAAAATACCCTCTTAAACCAATTTCAGATAATTATCATCATTAGAATTTTAGTGCCCAAACTCCACATTAGTCAATTGAAAAACTTAAAAGAACTGTGATATTTTCCCCTCAAAATATACCAATATGGAAAACCCCCAAATTTCTTTTTTTTTTTTTCAATATATTTTTTCCTTTTTCATGAGAGGTTTTTTGTGATACTTATGGTTTTATCCTTACTGGTTACAGTTTACACCAAAAATGTATTTTGAAAATTCGTCATTGTATGTATATCTCTATGCCATGTTCAACAAAGTACTTTGGGATGTACCTGTATAGTCCACTAAAATGAATGGGATTGTTCATGTGCGAAGTCTGACATATGCTCAAGTACTTCGCTGAATAGAGGTCTTAATGTTCCACATTACAGTAGTCTTCCTCTCTCTTATTCGGTGTTCAACATTCATATAGATTATTATATATAAATATATATTAAAATATATAAAATCACTAACAAATAGAATAGTATATGTTTCATAAAGAAAAGACTTTATAATTTTGTTTATCATATAGTATTTTGGAATTTATATAATGAGGATGTTTAGTAGCCACAGTAATGGCCTTTTTTAACAAATAAAATTTGTATTTTTATTGTACTTTAAGAAGCTTTACATAATAAGCATCTATTTAGTGGTCATTTATTATCAATGGTAACACTAAGAAAATATTTGCACATTTTAAGAAACCTTTTTCGTTACTGATTTTTATGATAGCTGACTGCAAATGGCGTAGTTAGATATAACATACTTGGTCAATCCATACAAAAATACTTAAATAAACACAACAGTGCATTTTTAATGAAAAGGTTATGTGATCAAATTGGAATCTGTATTTCTATGTAATCTCAAATGTATGTTTAATTTTGTCTAAAATAAATGTTTTTAAATAAATTGCATCCTAGAACACGATGTTCATTGAGTTAAATGCCCAGTGGGAGAGAGGGGAGGAGGTACTTCAGTGTTGTGCAGGACCTGCCAGCAAAGATGTTTTAGTGGTAAAATATGTCAAAGCCACCTTATATGCTGGAAAGAATCTGAACTCAGCCAGCATAGAGTAACTCCCAATGGTTTTCTATTATATAACTCCAATAACCTTTATTATTGAGTTGGGTCTAATTTGTAATCTGCAGAGAAAAATCTTGTTCTACATGCAGCTACCTCATCCTAATAATTAGAGAGTACTTCTTGCCTTCTCCCCACAGTGCTTTGTGGATTTAATTGATTCTTTTTATTGCCTTTATTTTTCAATAATTAGCTTCTCAATATACTTGGCTACTAAATGACCCTATTCATTATTTATGGAGTAAAACATGTAATTAAGTCTTTTTGAAGCCTAGAAAGCAGCATGTGTAGCCCAGGTGTGTTAATGGGACAGGCTGCTGCATGTGGTGTTGCTGCTTCTCAGAAGAGAAAACTGATCTTCAAACTGATCTGCAAAATTTCTCTTCAAGCTCATACTCAAACCCCATCTAAGCTCTTTCTTTTGTGCAAACCAGGCTTGATGGGAATGGCTGCTGCCAAAGTTAGCAAGTAAGGGCCGTGTGTAAGTGCCTGTGAGCTATAAACACAAGCAGTTCTTTCTCAGAACAAGTCTCCATGTTGCCACTAACATCAGTGTTCTTTTACAGGCAGTGCAATAACATCGTCTGGTATATCTTCATACCATTACTTTAAAAAGGACCAGACAGGTCATCATCCCCTTATACTCGGCACTGGTCAGGCCACACCTTGAGTACTGTGTCCAGTTTTGGGCCCCTCAGTTTAAGAAGGATATTGAGATGCTGGAGGGTGTGCAGAGGAGAGCAACGAGGATGGTGAAGGGGCTGGAGCACAAGCCCTATGAGGAGCGCCTGAGGGAGCTGGGGTTGTTTAGCCTGGAGAAGAGGAGGCTCAGGGGAGACCTTATTGCTCTCTACAACTGCCTAAAGGGAGGCTGTAGTGAGGCAGGAGTGGGGCTCTTCTCTCANTCCTCTCTCTTATTCGGTGTTCAACATTCATATAGATTATTATATATAAATATATATTAAAATATATAAAATCACTAACAAATAGAATAGTATATGTTTCATAAAGAAAAGACTTTATAATTTTGTTTATCATATAGTATTTTGGAATTTATATAATGAGGATGTTTAGTAGCCACAGTAATGGCCTTTTTTAACAAATAAAATTTGTATTTTTATTGTACTTTAAGAAGCTTTACATAATAAGCATCTATTTAGTGGTCATTTATTATCAATGGTAACACTAAGAAAATATTTGCACATTTTAAGAAACCTTTTTCGTTACTGATTTTTATGATAGCTGACTGCAAATGGCGTAGTTAGATATAACATACTTGGTCAATCCATACAAAAATACTTAAATAAACACAACAGTGCATTTTTAATGAAAAGGTTATGTGATCAAATTGGAATCTGTATTTCTATGTAATCTCAAATGTATGTTTAATTTTGTCTAAAATAAATGTTTTTAAATAAATTGCATCCTAGAACACGATGTTCATTGAGTTAAATGCCCAGTGGGAGAGAGGGGAGGAGGTACTTCAGTGTTGTGCAGGACCTGCCAGCAAAGATGTTTTAGTGGTAAAATATGTCAAAGCCACCTTATATGCTGGAAAGAATCTGAACTCAGCCAGCATAGAGTAACTCCCAATGGTTTTCTATTATATAACTCCAATAACCTTTATTATTGAGTTGGGTCTAATTTGTAATCTGCAGAGAAAAATCTTGTTCTACATGCAGCTACCTCATCCTAATAATTAGAGAGTACTTCTTGCCTTCTCCCCACAGTGCTTTGTGGATTTAATTGATTCTTTTTATTGCCTTTATTTTTCAATAATTAGCTTCTCAATATACTTGGCTACTAAATGACCCTATTCATTATTTATGGAGTAAAACATGTAATTAAGTCTTTTTGAAGCCTAGAAAGCAGCATGTGTAGCCCAGGTGTGTTAATGGGACAGGCTGCTGCATGTGGTGTTGCTGCTTCTCAGAAGAGAAAACTGATCTTCAAACTGATCTGCAAAATTTCTCTTCAAGCTCATACTCAAACCCCATCTAAGCTCTTTCTTTTGTGCAAACCAGGCTTGATGGGAATGGCTGCTGCCAAAGTTAGCAAGTAAGGGCCGTGTGTAAGTGCCTGTGAGCTATAAACACAAGCAGTTCTTTCTCAGAACAAGTCTCCATGTTGCCACTAACATCAGTGTTCTTTTACAGGCAGTGCAATAACATCGTCTGGTATATCTTCATACCATTACTTTAAAAAGGACCAGACAGGTCATCATCCCCTTATACTCGGCACTGGTCAGGCCACACCTTGAGTACTGTGTCCAGTTTTGGGCCCCTCAGTTTAAGAAGGATATTGAGATGCTGGAGGGTGTGCAGAGGAGAGCAACGAGGATGGTGAAGGGGCTGGAGCACAAGCCCTATGAGGAGCGCCTGAGGGAGCTGGGGTTGTTTAGCCTGGAGAAGAGGAGGCTCAGGGGAGACCTTATTGCTCTCTACAACTGCCTAAAGGGAGGCTGTAGTGAGGCAGGAGTGGGGCTCTTCTCTCAGGC
>VWPV01023476.1:248000-313193 GCA_013389885.1 Geococcyx californianus
ACAAATTCCTGCTCTTTCAATTATCATTAAAAGCATAGGCTCTAAGATTTTTTTTTTTAAAAAAAACAACCAACCATTTATAAAAAAACCCAAACCACTTGGCAGCATTTGGAGTGAGAGTGTGAAGTGATTCTGCTGGTTATGTGACCCTAAGCATTTCGCTTGACAGAAGTCTGTAAAAAGAGGGTAACCTCATCATCTAAGTTAGAGATAAGGTGCTAAAGGAGTTGTGAACAAGACTTTTTTTTTTTTTTTACTTGTGAATTTGCCCTCCAATGAAAATAAAAGAAAATACCAGTGCAACTGATTTCTACTGGATTTGTTCACGCTTTTTCTTCCTTTTGGGTATCTTTTCTTTCCTTTTTTTTTTTTTTTTCTTCAACTTCTTTATACTGTGATCACACTGCTGATTGTGCTAACTCTGACTGTACCACTTTGTGGACGTGTAATACTAGACATCAGTTCCATGTGTCAGCTGCCCAGCTGCTGTGCTGGTGTGTCATACCAAGCTATACGAACACCTAGAAGCAAGATTCCTCACTTTCTCTTCATTTTTTTGTATACTGTATTTCTATANTGCAACTGATTTCTACTGGATTTGTTCACGCTTTTTCTTCCTTTGGGGTATCTTTTCTTTTCTTTTTTTTTTTTTCTTCAACTTCTTTATACTGTGATCACACTGCTGATTGTGCTAACTCTGACTGTACCACTTTGTGGACGTGTAATACTAGACATCAGTTCCATGTGTCAGCTGCCCAGCTGCTGTGCTGGTGTGTCATACCAAGCTATACGAACACCTAGAAGCAAGATTCCTCACTTTCTCTTCATTTTTTTGTATACTGTATTTCTATACTATAAAGTATACTTTTTTGTATACTATATTTCTCTTCCTACCTGCTTAATACACCATGCTTGAGTAACTGAGGTGCTTAGGTTAGAATTACTAGGTCAGATCGGTTGATACACTGTCAGTTTGTGTGTTTTCTCTTTTTAACCTTTGATAAATTACTGAGCCTCATTTACAGGGTGTTCTTGGCTTAGCTCATTGAGTTTGCTTCAGATGGGTTTGTAAGCGACTGTCTTTTATCCTTCCTTGTGACAGATATGATTTGCACTAAACATATTCTAATTGGCAAAGATCAAATCCTTCATGTGGCAAAAGGAATTGCATTTCATTTTGGATTCACTTACGGAAGGCAAGAAAGGGAAAAGAAAATTCTCACACTTGCAGAAGTAAGCTTGGTTGTGTAATCCCAGTGGTGACTGAACTTGGCAAGGAGTGGGGCTGGCTCTGAGACTTCATTATGATGATTATTTTTTAACAGTCTCATTCTTATCAAGCAATTCTGCTTCACAAAATGTGACTTGTCTGCAAGGGATTCTCACTGCCCAAGAAATTTCCAGTCAAACATCCAAGCTCCCATTTTCTTTATATCCTGTCAATCACTAGAGATTTATCACCTTTTGGACACCCTCTTAAGGCAAGAAATGGATTAATAATTTCAGGCAAGCTCTCAACTTAACTTGATTCTTTGGGATTTTGTTGCTGCTTTTAAAATCAGAGGATGCAGAAGTTGCACTAAAAAAAATTAAATTTGAATAACTGGCTATGTGATTTAAAATACAACCAAAAATTCCTGCTCATAGGTGTTGTGTGAGCTTCAGCTAAAAGACAGCAGGTAAGGTTTGGTACGTAATTACCCTGCATTCCTCCCCTTCCCAACACCTTTAAGATATATTCTTTATGAGAGACTGAGATATATGCTGCATTGCAATCTGGTGAAAAGTGTATAGTGGTTCTCATAAACAAAAGTGAGAACAGGATTTCAAATGTTATTTTGTTCAGGCAATATTTTGTCGAAACAAAAGTGATATTTGTAATGTATGCAGCCTTCTTGAGATGCTTCCACATTCAATGGGTGTTGGTGCATAGATTAAAAAAATGCATATTTATTTATTCATCAGGCTATTATTCAAAAAACTTCTTGGAACTACGAGACTCCCAGTGGACTCCATACATAATATTTGTGCATGATAGGGTAAAGGTTTCTGAACTTGAATATGAATATGCAATTTATTTTTTATGTTTAAGATTTTTCTTCGGATTCTAATTTCTATATAGTTTGAGATAATAAACCCTGCAAGCTTAGGCTCCTACAGTGAATTCTGGACGAACCTATTTTAAAGCTCATGTGAATGAGAGCAGCCCCCATCAGTATATTTGAGACTTTGTACTCTGGTGGGGTTTTTTTCTCTCTGCATTTTCTGCTTTTAATTCAGCAAAGCTTATATCTTGCAATAAAGAATGAGCAGAACTGATTAGGAAGGAAATATGGAAAAATGTCATCTTGTGCCAACATCATGGAGTTTAGTAACATTGCATTTGTTTTGTGAAACTTAACTGATTTAATAACTTTTCTCATTTTGCCCCATTCCTTTTTATGCCTATCTCAGGATTGTGAGAGTGCTGCCAAGCAGCAGATGTGCCATATTTGCAGACCACAAGAACTGATATTGGAGCTATTACAGCTACACAGAAACAAGGAATGTTTCTTCTACCCCCTCTAGCCTCATTAAACAAAGTAGATAGATCACAGTGAGTCTCTTCCATAGATGCTTGCTTGCCACAAGCTCCAGTTTCCACCCATTTATCCTAATTTCTAGTCATTTTTACTGTATTGAAGACCTAAGTTGTGTATCTGATGAAGGCTTCCAGAAGTACTGTGTTCTGTCTGTACTAAATCATTACAAAAGTGCTTTAGTTAATTGTCCTTGTTCTCTAAATGCCTATTAATATTTTTTTTCTATAAATTAATCTCCTTATGATAAGAGCTTTCCCAAAACAGAAATCTTGAAATAGACCCTTAAGAATTTTAATCAATTCCATTTCCTTTGCAATTTCTTCCTGCACAGAAGCTTTTCTGACTGAAAAGTAACTCAGATCTATTCAACTGAGCATTTGTAAAGGCTACTTGGGGCTCTACCATGCATGGCATTTAAATTTTTCCAAGTGTTATTTCTTATATGATTGTTTCTGCGTTTTAGTCAGTAAAAAGTCCCTTTTTGAAGCTTCTGCACTAAAATTAGAATTGGAATATTTTGAGCATGTTTCACTGAAAATAACTAGATGAGTTCTGTAGGAATTTGTACTTTTTCACTTCTGAAAACTTTTGTGCTTTTTAAATATTTTGGTGTTCTTTTTTTTAAAAAAAAGGAATTTAGTTATTTTAAAATAAAGTGATCTTTGACACTGTGAAAAGACTCTGAGAAAATACTTAGCCTGCATGTTATGTTGTGATAAGATTCTAGTGAAGATATGGTTCTTGGTGGTGGAAAAAAGCCCAACAACAAAAACTATTTGAAGGGCCTTGATAGACTGTAAAAATACTGTTTTTTCATGCTTGTCATTAGTTTTCAGGATATGGTAGAACAATACATATTTCACTAAATTTTAGGAGTCCAAGCGAGCTAATGTAATGGCAAATTAAAGTCAACTACAGTCTAAACCATGCAGGTTCCCCATGTTTTTACAGTCTTATATGTATTAGAATACTATGAAGAAACCAGAATGGATCTGAATTTCTAAGACACTTCAGCCCTTAAGATAATGGCATGAGCACGTGTGTCTTGTGACAGATAAACCTGCGATGCGAAATGAGCAGCTACATTTGGGAAGGAGAATAAGGTAAGAGATTTTTTTGAGAACATAGAATCATAGAACGGTTTGGGTTGGAAAGGACCTTGAAGATCATATAGTTCTAACCTCTCTGCTCTGGGCAGAGACACCTTCTACTGCATCAGACTGCTCAAAGCCTCATCCAGCCTGGCCTTGTACCCTCCCAGGGATGGGGCTTCCACAACTTCTCTGGGCAGCCTGTTCCAGTGCCTCACCAGCCTCACAGGAAAATATTTCTTCCTAATATCTAATCCCCTCTGTCAGCTTAAAACTGTTAGCCTTGTCTTTTCACTGCACTCCTTGGTGAAGAGCCCCTCCCCAGGTTTCCTGTAGGCTTCCTTGGAGTACTGTAAGGCTGCTCTAAGGTCTCCCCAAAGCCTTCTGTTCTCCAAGCTGAACAAACCCAACTCTCTCAGCCTGACGTCGTATGGGAGGTGCTGCGGCCACTTGATCATCTTCATGGCTTCCTCCAATACAGCCATGTCCTTCCTGTGGTCAGGACTCCAGAACTGAACACAGGGCTCCAGGTGAGGTCTCACTAGAGCAGAGTAGAGGGGGGAGAATCACCACCTTGATGTAATATTCACAATTTTGATTCAGCCCAGGATAATGAGTAATTTTGCATAAGAATGAAAAGGCTGTATGGGATTGCATGTCTGACTGGACTTAGCCATGCTCTACTCCCAAGTTAAAACATTTATGTAGTTTTAACTGCTGATCTGACATTGCTTCTGAGAAGCAAAAAACTAAATAATTAAAATGCTTGGTGCTGTTTGCAGATTATCAGAAGTGCCTAGTGATCAAGAGTTTAATCTTGCCTTTACAGGATTCATGTTTGTTTTCTCTTTCTTAAGGTTGTGAGTCTATGCTAAAGTCTCTCCTTCAAGGTGTTTAGGGATTGTTAGCATTCACTGTATGAACAGTGAATTCACTGCTTTGATAGTAAATGTAGATTACCATAATATTTAAAATACTCTGTAAAAAGAGTAGACAAGGCTGTAATCAGTGTCATCACAATGGGATGGTGTTATAGCATCTCAATGGATGGATGTATGAAATTGAAGTAACGTGATGTCATAGAAGGTTTTACTATATGACAGGATTTTTTTTAATTTAGGTATTTTAAAAGAAAAGAGTCATTTAAAAGTCAGAAATATGTGACCAGAGACTGAAGTAAACAAGATAAATTGCCTCTTGGCACTCTAATAAATAAACCAGTAAGGCCACTAAGGCTCCATGAGTCATATAGCCATAATGAATTTACTTCAAACTTCGGAAAACAAGGGTTTGTTTTCTCAGGACATAGATTCACTCTCTCGTAGACCTCCCACTTAAAAAGTGGAATACCAAAGGGATAAAAAAAAAATCCCACACAGTATTCTAAACAATACTTGACTGATTCAGCCCTGTGCTGTAGATAAGTTTACGTCAAGGTTGAACTAGAAACATGCTCATCACAAGTGGTAATGATGATCAAAGTGCTGGAGCACCTCTGCCATGAGGACAGGCTGAGATGGTTGGGGTTGTGCACCCTGGAGGAGAGAAGGCTTCAGGAGAACCTCAAAGCAGTCTTCTAGTAACTGAATGGTGCATAAAAGGAAGCTGGGACGGGACTTTTTACAAGGGCTTGTAGCGATAGGCTGAGGGGGAAGGACTTCAGACTGGAAGGGGGAAGATTTAGATTAGACATTAGGAAGAACTGGGGAGGCCCCTGCACAGATTGACCAGGGAAGCTATGCATGTCCTTTCCCTGGAAGTGTTCAAGGCCAGGTGGGATGGGGCCTTGAGCAGCCTGGGCTGCTGGGAGGTGTCCCTGCCTGTGGCAGGCGGGGTGGAACTGGATGGGCTTTAAGGTCCCTTCCAACCTGAACCATTCTGTGATTCCAATGCAGGCTTTGACAGTTCAGCCATTTAGAAATAATAGCATCTCTTGTAAAAGGCATTTGCCACTGAAAAATAGTAACTGACAAATATTTTGACTTTAGCAGTCTATTTTAAAAATATGTATGGAAGGATAATGCAGAATCTTAGTGTGTTCATAAACTTTATAATCACCAGGGTTGCTGGGAAGCAATGAGAAAGCTAATGTAGGTTAAGTTATCAACAGGAAAAACTGAATCTGCATGACAGTAGAGACCACAGATGATGCTTAATTACTCTCAAAAGATAAATCTTTGAGCATTTGTGAACTTCTAAATTATTCAGAAAATGCTACTGAGCAGTATCAAGTGTTTAAATAAAATGTCACTGTGTTACTGATAGGTTTCATTTTTCAGACAAAACCATGGACAAACTGTTTACACAATCTAAAGTGACATTTCCTTATTGATCTGTTCACATTAGAATGTGAGAGATTAAATCCGTTGCTGTATGCATGGCTTTCCGTGGTGTGCAGATAGTAATATGCAAATGAGTATGCTGAACACTTCCTACAGAAACTGGAGTCAGGAGAGAAATTTGGGATGGTTAAGTGGGGAGGTGCTTCATACACTGAAGTTTCTGGACAAGAATGGAGGTTACCAGAGCTGACAGAGTTTGTGGAAAGGTTAAGTTGATCCCCACTAGGATTTCAAGCGCAATGCAAATAAGTGTAGACATACATAGAAGGCATTCCAGACACTGGCTCTCTCTTGGCAGAGAACATCTAAAACTTTATTTTCTTGACCCCAGAGTACACCCATAGGAAAAGGGACCTTCAGATACATTCCAGCAGAATTTAGATTAAACAGAGGCACATTCTGACTTGCATATTTAATTAAAATGCAAAAAGGTAATTAGTGAGAGGAAGTTTAATGGTATTTATAAAAAATGAATTGCCCCTATGTTTTATAAATGCAAGCTTTTGAAACCTGGAGTAGTTATTTGTACACAGAGCTTTCTAACTTTGTTTGTTTGAATGCTACTTATTTTGCTTAGATTTTATGAATTCATTTTTATTTTTTCACTATTTTAATTTTCTTAAAGGACTTCCTGGAAATGTATGAAGTGTTTGGGCTGTGTATATTTCAATACTCAGAGGTTTCTACCCAGAAGTAATGGCAGGACGCCTTTCTTTCTTAAAGCCTAAAACCCAGTCTTCTTCCTAGGAATCACAAACTGCATGTTGAAGTTTTGAAGGGTAAGCAAGCCTACCAAGGAAAGCTGGAAAAAATATTGTGATTGGCCCCAAGAAGCATGCTGTCTTCCAGGAATGATAAATCAGTTTGTAGTCTACAGCTCCGTGTGTCCTTATGGTTGTGCCTTTTTTTTTTTCCACACGTTACGCAACACCATCACACGGGCTGGAACATTGCCTGAAAATCATCCAGCATTGCATGCTTGGAAAGTAGCACTAGTGGCTGCTTTCCAGGAGAACACTGTTTTAAGCATGAGCTAATGGGGAGTTTGTACATATTCAGGTGGGAACACACAGAGAAGCAAATTCTATGCATACTGAGACCTGCAAAAGGCAGGGACAACTCAAGGTTTTTCAGATTTTGCAAACTGAAGAGCTCTCCTCCACTTTTTCTGACCCAAGATAACAGAACCAATAACTTCCAGTGCTGAGACCACTTGTGCAGGTTGACTACAGCTGTGTTTCCAACTTGGACACTGCAAATCCACAGCTTGACCCTTTCACCTCTGAATCTGTCATTATAGTACGTTTTGAATTTTGCACAAAATGCTAAGGCATTGTGTATGTGTGTCCCCACTTTTCTGTAGTCCAAGTAATGTGTCTAACTCTCATTTTAGAGCAGCTTCTTTTAGTGCAATGTCACTTCCACCTTGTAGTCTGTCATTTGTATCCAGCTGAGCCGTTGACAGTTTTTTTCTGGTGCTATAGTTCATCTTTAACAATACATAATGTTTATATGCTAGAAAAACATTGCCAGATTTATAAAGGCAGGAAAAGAGCGCAGTACCATACCTTTGATTTCAAAAAGAATTTCTGACCAGAATTCTCATGTGCTACTCTGGGATTGTGTTTTGTGGATTAGCTTTGCAAAGCTAATTTGTTAGGGCAAGTGTGCCAACGCTTCGAATTACACTGCTGTATTGGATGTTTCCCAGGTTCCTTACCACTGTTGATGTGGTGGGATAAAGTTAGAAAAATGCTGCTGCCTCTTTTTGTATTTCCTCGTGTCATTGGATGGCAGTCCATTCCTTTATTTTCATATGTATCTGCATATCGAGATGTAGACATAAATAAGATTATATGTGTAAACTGTATCTTTTTTGTTGTTCCACCACTGTCATCCTTATTCCTTTAAGCTAAAAGAAGCTCATAAGTTCAGAATAAGGGCATTAAAGGCCCTCTGAAATGGAGCCAGAGTCCAGGAGGCCATACTGTCAAGGAGATTCACTCAACCTCTGGATCCCTCCTTACTCTTCCAGCCGCCCTCTTCCTCACCTCAGCAGCCCCAGGGCAAGCACGAGAACCATTCTTGCATGGTGACAGCCACACTCATTAGTCTGGACTCTGGACCAGTTTACACACGGTTTTCCTTTCTGCTTGAAACTAGATTCTATACTGAACCTCACTTGATAGGCCTTAATTGTTCTTTTCTCTGCGGGATTTAATTGCTTCCTGTAGAGTGTCTGTTTCTGCCCAGAGAGAAACCAGGCTGCCAAACACCACTGCTATGGGACCTGTTTG
The DNA here is from genome assembly GCA_013389885.1 of Geococcyx californianus. Classification (NCBI taxonomy): domain Eukaryota; kingdom Metazoa; phylum Chordata; class Aves; order Cuculiformes; family Neomorphidae; genus Geococcyx; species Geococcyx californianus. The sequence goes on from VWPV01023476.1 coordinate 256,313, forward strand.
AAGCCTAAGTATTTAACCCTCATGAAAGGCAGACTAGATACTCCTTATGAATCAGTCCCAGCTTCCCTTTTAAGTCTGTCTGGAGTTACTTTCTTTGTGTGGCTGCCATCATGGTCCTCAGCAGTTCTTTTGGTGAGGCCAAACCAGATGTACTCCTCAGCGCGCTCTCAGGATGAGTCTTTGGCTATGGCAGATTAAATGCATATGGAAAAGTGAACTGCTGCCCTACAGGCTTGGCTGCCATGACTGTCCGAACTCTGCCACCCACATGATTCTCCAAGTCGAATATTCCTGTTAATATTTTCATCCTCCTGTGCGTTGCTGCAGGCCCGTGTGCTGTTTACTAGGAGCTCCGAAACCAAAGGCAGAACATCCTCCAAATTTGTTCATTAACTCAGAATAAGACCACACATCCAAGCAAACTGTAAAGCTTGCAGCTTTGTCTACACCGCTGAATGATGGATTGATTCCCAAATGCACCAATGCCTCTGATGGTTGTGTTAGCTGTCTTAAATTTGGGAAAATCCAGGGCACAGTTAGAACTCTGTGCAAGAGATTTCCTTGATAGCTAGAGGAAATATGTTAAGCAGCAATGAAAATACAGATTCTTGGAAGGTTCTTGTGTTCAAAGTCCTTCCACAAACTTCTTTCCTCTTAAGCTGCATTAGATATAAGTAGCTTTTCTTCTGACTCTTTGCCACTGTGGCCAGGAGCTTTCCTGACTTCTGCTTCAGGAAAAATACTCTTTAGTCAGAGATGGTTCTGGTGGAGAGAAGGGCAACGTGTGCTGCAACCCAGCCTGTGGGAACTGTGGAATGCAGGCTGTCTGTGCATGGATTGCCAAGCCTTTGGCTGGGCCAGACCAGGTCATGACAGCTTTATCAGTTCCCTTTGGAAGCTGCAGCTGGAGCTGGTGTCTGGGCAGTCTGACTGGGCAAACAAGCATAAGCGCAATAGTTGGTGGTAGAGGGTTTGGGTTGGGGACAAAAATGATAAGCTTTCACATTAGCAGCCTGTTAGCGTAGTTAAAAGGGAGAGGCACAGGAAAGATGTGTCATTGAGGGCAGTGCAGGGAAGGGCAAGAGAGAAAGCTGCATAGTGCTGGTGTTCAATCTTTATTCCTATCTTGTGTTGGTGTGTTTAGCAGCTGCCAGAGAAGCAGTGAATCATGTTTTATGTGTAAACATGTGCACAGTGCATTTATGTTAGACCTCCTGTGACAGGGCATCTTTTTGGGCTTCCCAAGTACTTGCTGCCTGATTGAGTATCCAAGGGCTGACGTATGTGGAACCCGTGATAATGCATGGAGAAAGCAGGCCTTCGTCAGTCAATATGTGTTTCAAAGTCATGGAACTTATTAACAGCTAACAGCAAGGAATTCCTTGGTCCTTGGATGGATATATATTTATGTTGGTGGGGAACATACATTATTTCGAGCTGACAGTGGTTCTCCCTGCGAGTGTCCCATAAGTTCCCCGAGATACTTGCCAGGCACTTATCTCCCCCAGGGCTGGCAAACATTGTTCTCCTGTAATGATTGCCATAACATATTTCTAATTCTGTCTCTAGGGAACCTAGTTCTTGTTTCTCCACTTTTGAAATAATGTTTAAGTAAATAAAGTTGACCTGCAGTTTGGAAAAAATAATCCGAATATTGCAAGAGTGGGTTATCAACAAACACGTTCAATTCCAGCTCTTGGCTTTAATCTTGCAAGTACTTATATATGTGTGTGTCTAAATGCAAATACTTACATATATAAATATATATAACTTGAAACAAAAAAACCTCAACAAATGTCTTCTGGAAGAGCCCACAACAGGACAGTAACAGCAGGTGGAGTAGGGGTAAGAGCTGTGGTTTTCATCACTGCCAGATTAATGTTGCTATGAATCTTGTGAAATACTATTTTCCACCCTGAATTTACTGCAATCTACAAGTTACATGCTCTAATGAATGTCAGTTTATATGATATATAGTTTATGTCAACTTTACTTCTATTTTTAGATAGAGGAGGAGAAAATAGGAATATTTTAATGTACTATAGCATTTTCAGTGAATAATAAAAGGGAATGTCAAAGAAACTCTTCAGGAATTGAAATTCTTGCTACATCAAAGAGATATGCTTACATTACAGTTTTACTGTTCTTATGATCTGGATATGTGTGACGTGTTGTTATTCTAAAATGAGTAAGGCAGTCATATGTACAAACATATTACAACATGTCAGAGAGTTAAAGGGCAGTTTTGTCAGAATAGATGCCACATTTTGAAGAGGTTTTGCTAGAAGAAAATTCCATGTGGTTTACAACTTAAGCCAAGGAAGCTATAATTATTTGCAGGATGTGTTCTCAGTTCTTTATGTCTTTGTTTTCATAGGTGTTCATCTGAGTGCTTGACTTTTATTAAACAATTTTTTAGCATCGTACAGAGTTACTTAGTTGATCTTCTCTCTCACCCAAATCATCGTGTGTGTTGGATGTTCCAGCTGCCCTATATTGAGGGAAAGCAATGGGCTGTAGGAGGGAAGTGAGTGCACTCACCAGGAGACCAGCTTCTAAAGGTACCATGTGGTAAGCAGCAGACATCCTTAACCAAGGTTGTTCTCATTCACACAGGGCTGTCACTGAAAGGACAGGATTATAGAGCAAGCTTTGAAAAGGGAGGAAGCAGTGTTTCTGGGAAATGGAATGAAAACTGGAAAATAACATGATTAATATGTTATTCTTTCTTCAAACATATACAAGAACAACATTGTCCAGAGCCACCACACAAAGGTGGCTTTTAAAAATGGTTCAGAAGATTATTTCTACATCTAAAGACATTAATGTAGTTTCACTTTTATATTTTTTGTGCTTATCAGTACATTTCATCTATCCACAAATCCCAGAACTTTGCTCCTAACAAGAAAGGAGAAAGGATAATGTGTAGTAAGAAATATGCTGATATTACTGCATTTTTAACATATAAAGTTTTGAATCAGCCTGTGGTTGTGCATTCTGTACTAGATAAAAATGTTGATAGCTAAGAGGCTAGACCAAAATGGCTCAGTCAAATTTTATCTTAGATCCTCAATCAAATTCCACAGGATTGGCTGCAGGCTTTTGCAGAAATTTGGCACAATTCAAAGATGGATATTCCATAATCTTTGAATCGGTCTTTAGCCAATTTTCTGGCCTTAAGTCTATAATCTAAATGAACAGGTTATAAAAAAAACTTTTGTGTGTTTAACAAATGCCATGGCAGTATATGTTCCAGTGGAAATAGACAGTCCTGTTTATTTCATAAGGAAAAATAAATATAAATATTTATTAATAAATTATAATCATAGACTCACCTGGTTGGCAAAGACCTTTGAGATCATCAACCGTACCTGTCCACTACTTTCAGTGAAGAAATTTTTCCTAATGTCCAGTATGAACCTCTCCTGGCACAACTTGTGGCCATTTCCTCTCATCCTATTGCTGTCACTTGTGAGAAGAGCCCAGCACCCACCCTGTCACAACCTTGTTTCAGGCAGTTGTAGACAGTGATGAGGTCTCCCCTCAGCCTCCTCTTCTCTAAGCTAAACAACCGTAGTTCCCTCAGTCTCTCCTTGTAGGACTTGTTCTCCAGCCCCTCACCAGCCTCGTTGCCCTTCTCTGCACACGCTCCAGCCCCTCAATGTCCTTGTAGTGAGGGGCCCAAAACTGAACCCAGCACTCGAGGTGCAGCCTCACCAGTGCTGAGCACAGGGGCACAATCACCTCCCTGCTCCTGCTGGCCACGCTGTGTCTGACACAGGCCAAGGTGCCACTGGCCCTCTTGGCCACCTGGGCCACTGCTGGCTCATGTTCAGTCGCTGCCAACCAACACCCTTAGGTCCTTCTCTGCCAGGCAGCTCTCCAGCCACTCATCCCAAGGCTGTAACGCCGCAGGGGGTTGTTGTACCCCAAGTGTAGGACCCAGCACTTGGCCGTGCACCCAGCCATGCAGCCAGCTTTTACATACATTGTATTTCTTAAGCCAAAAAATATCATACTTAGAACAATATAATGAAATTATGTAGATGGATACATGCAGCCAGAATTTCCAAGGCAAAAATGTGCCCAAACCATTAAAAGCAACCGAAGAGTTTGTTGGTGTTTTTTTCTGTTGAGCTGATTTATTTTTTTCTCTGAGTTGGCGTTTTAGCAATCTTTACCTGTCTATTTAGCAAACTTTAACTAAAGTTAATTTCATTAATACTAGAGGCTGTGAGGTCAAACATTAGTGAGCTTTTTTACCTCTCAAGATACCTTAACTCAGTTATGAGTAAAGCTTTCAGCACTGTCACTACTAACGTGACATTCTTTCACATGACGGAACCGCAAGCTGAACTCTGCAATGGGGATTTTACTTCTTTTGTTTTGTCCCTGATCTGAAGTGATATCAAGTTTCTGTTGTTTCTGGAAAAGCTCAAATCCAAGTTAAACTCCAACATGCTCTGTGGTTTGGGCCTAAGTATGAACATGCAATCTGCAAATCTTGGGCAGCTCTGTTATGAAAACCTTGACAACTATCTGCTTCATTTTATTTACCGAAATCTTAGATTAATTTTAGTCACTGGCCTAGCGTCAATGCACAACTGGGGCGTCAGATCAGGCCTATCCCATTTTTGTCCTCTTTAGCAGCTTGGCAGAGATATAAACTCATGTTGGACTGGTAAACATTTACTCCACAGCCATACCATAACAGCAGTGTTTATCATCCAGAATGTCCCACACCATCTATGCATACAGCAAGAGGTTCAAGAAGGCTGGGATACCCACACCTGAGGGAGCAGCCCATGGAAATCCTCCCAAACCGCATCGGTGCCAGAGCTTCTGTGCCTTCAGCTGACCTTTTTACACTAATATTGAGTGTGTCACTCAGGAAGTGGCCTCTGCTTTTTTGTTTCTTTTCACAAATGAGGAAGAAGTACTATCCCTAGGATCAGGAGTGAAGCAGTCTGAAAGGAGGATGGGCAGAAATGTCTCCTTTATAGGGAGAAAGATGAGAGCTGGAGAAGATACCTAGAAGAAACCAGCATTGCCACTCATCTCTACCTCTCACTAGAACTGTAAACAAAATAATTTAAACCATCTTGCTATTAAATGAGAGACTAAATCCTTTTGAAGACAACAGCTTATGGAGGTAAGAAAAAACCAAAAAAGTGTAATAAAAATGTTTTATTACTTCATGCAGCTTTAAAATACTTGTGCTTCATGTCATTTTTCTAGAACAGATCGAACAGGCATTAATAAGAAGTATCTCCTATATTAAGAGCCCAGTATATGTTAGTGGTTCTTTCAAGGCCCTGAAACATCTACAGGCCCCTCTTTCCTACCTCTTTGAACTGTGTGTAAAAAAAATCCATGCTAATATGTGAGCTGAGCACAGCTTAGTTTCACTCTGAAAATCTATTGCATTTTCAGTAATGTGCTATACAATTGTGAATGAGAGCAGGGAAGGAGTAGTTATCAGACTGCTGGCAGTATCGCTTACTAAATCCTAAATAGAACAAGGATCTTCACTTTCGTTATTTCTGTTTATTATTTGGATGCATTGCCCGTCTAATTCCATTGCTGTACTTCTCTTCAATAAAGCATATCACGCAGCTATGGTTTTAAACGATTACATGGGCCACATATAGAAACCCAGTCCCAGCAGGAGCCCGGAATATTTCATAAAAACCTTTCCAAATGATTGCCTGGTGAAATGCTGACTACAGTGTAGTTGATTTAATTTATATTACATGCAGATGGCTCTCCTTGTGTCATTTACTTTGCTGTAATAGCATTCTGTGTCAAGGTGACACTGTACCAGATTACAGCAAGAATTAGCAAAAGCCTTATTGATGTGCTTGTTGGACTGTTTAATTTAGAAGTTGGTTGCTCTTGGTTTTAATGATGTCCCTGGGGAAAATCCAACATGTTTCTCAAAATGTTTTGGATCTAGAAGTAATACTGCAAGAGATTGTTAAATTATCTGGGCTCACCAACTCTTTCCATCTGTTAATAGAAACTGCAACTACCTGCTTCTCTTCTTGATGGTTGACAGTATGTGGTTTACTTTGAAAATTTTCCAGTTTTCTCTTATCTCTTAAAAAATTGTGATCATGAAAATCATCGAAGTGGTTTCTTATGAAAGCAATTAACTTCCTTCAGAAATGGACTTCCTTATGTAACAAATAAATCCAGCCGTTTTTCTTTTTGAAAAACTATACTCTTAGAAACTGTCTCCTGGGTATGCTGATATTGGGATTTTGTGTGTTGTGCAAGAATTAAGTGATTAAGTGATGATCAGGGGAGAGAAAGAAGAGAGAAATTTTCTTCTTCTCACCTTGTAAAAAAAAAAGTGCTGAAAATCTAAAAAAAAGACAGGAACTGGGATCCAGGACAAAAATTTGTTGGAGACTACTGCAGGAACAGAACACTGATAAAATAATTATAGATTGGCCAGTCGGTGCAATTCAGATGGAAGATGTAGAAAACAAATTATCTTCTCACATCCAGGAGAGAATCCAAACCAGTTCAGTCAGAGAAATGTGAGTGCACAGGGAAAAGCATATCTTATTGTTACATTTGTCACAGTGTACAGAAACCGGAACAGCGATCACCCTCTGCAGGAAGCAAGCACTGGTTTGAAAGTGCCAGAAGAGCGATTGATGTGTTGGCAGATAGGGTGACAAGAGCACTACTAGTTCAGGAAGGATGACAGGATCCCAAAGTCAGCCAAGAGTTTGCGATATGCCTGCACTCTTGCTCAAAGCAAACATATCAAAAAAAACCCAAAAAAGAGTTCAGATCAGTCTGCAGAATATCTGGAAAAGGGTAAATTATGAAACAGAGAATATTCAAATGGAAAAAGGAAAGGATAAGAACCTAGCCCTTGCCAGCCTCTTTGTCCTTGAGAGAGAGAATGTGTTCCCTTTCTCCCTCTCAGTCCAGAAACTTTTATCACTTTCTACTTGGCAGCAAGCGTTACGCAGTCCCTTAGGGGAAAAAGCCTCATCCCTGCTGGGGCCTTCCCTGTATCAGTGTCCTGCCTTTGCCATGTGTCTCCTGACTTGTCTCAGCTGTGAGCTGCTTCTCTGTCCAGCCGGTGCTCAGGTGCTTTCCCACCTGGGGTTTCCTGTGGCCAGTGGCACGGGGCAAGCAGCCTGTAGGCACCTCTGTACCTCTGGAGGGACGAGGGTCACTGGAAGAGGAATAGCTACAGGGATCAATGCACACAAGAGCTCCAGACCGTGGTAGAATTGTCATTCCACTAGAAAGTGGACAGTTTCTTAATTTTAATCTGAACAGAAACTTGTGACCCAAAGTGATGCCCATGATGTCCATGGTACAGGGAGCAATGAAAAACAAGAGGACAATGATAATCAGATAAGCAGGAGTCTGTAGCAGTAGAACATAAAGATAAGGGGCTTCAGGTGGGACCTGGTGTGGCACATGGCAAACAACTTTTAAAAAGGTTTTTTTTTAATGACAATTGTGAAAGTTTCAAGTTGAATATAAACATGTGAGATATCTGATGCCTGAAGAAACACTGATCTCTGTGTATGGCAAAAATTTACTGATGTGAAGAGCAAGAAATTACATATTTCAGCTTTATAGAAAAAATATAAACCTGTCTAGGCTCCAGAAGAGCATGATCTGCAATTTTTGGAACTCCTGTGAAGATAAGACCCACTAAAATGGATTGAATTTATTAGAGTAACATGGTCCTTATAGCCCAAATTATGCCTTAGCAATCCTATATGGGATTTTTTTGCCAGCAATGGTATTCGTTCTGAGAAAAAAGTGTGTTTAAATTGGTATTTAAGGGTCATTTAAGGATTGGGATATATAATAGATGGTTTACATTGGCCCTAAATAAACAGCAGACATCAAGGAAATTGTTAAGGCTTTTGCCTGTGCCAAAGATTATAACAAAATCTCAAAGGAGACCATGTCAGTAAAATAGAAAAATCAAATCCTTGGAAGAAGTACAGATAAGCTTAGGATGGGGGGAAGGCAAAGAGCATAGACAGAGGTATTTGGCTTAGTCTCAGACAGTAATAACATGTTTGTGAATTTAATCAAATCCTCTTTTGCTAGATGTCATGTATTTTAAATGACTGGCAGGTGACAGTAATGCAGCAAACACCTCAAGAGATTTCTGTGTAGTGGGGGTAAGTTCTAAGTGGTTTTGTCTTCAGACTAGCTTAGGTTACTAAGAAAAAGGTGTTGAAATCACTAAATGCTTACCTATGGCAGGGTCATGTGGATAACTTGGTTAGTACTGAGTCATGGTGCAGCACTATTAAAAATTCTTTACAGCTCTCGGGGAGGACAACAGCGAGAGGTAGATCAGGCAGAAGAAAACACAAGAGACCAAGGTCCAGGAGCTCTTTCTATTTTAGGAAAGGTGCAGAATGTTTTAGCCCAGTGGGTTGTGCTTTGTCCCAAGGGCTGGCCTGCCAGCTGTGAGGCTGCTGCTGGGAGTGGACCCCTGCAATGGGGATGCATCTGAAGGGCTCCTGGGACTGGGAGACAAAGACGCCCTGCAGGACTGCCTGGAGCCAAGCCAGAGACACCAGGAGCTGGGGCGTAGTGGGACCATGGCGTGCTGCTCTCAGAGCTAAAATGGACTCTTTGCTGTCTATCAACAGTGATGTTTGTAGGTCTTCTGGGAAACGCATCGGGGTGTACTTCATGCCATAGGGCATTCATAATTGATAATCTGTGTATTAGTATTTAGGTTGTTTACTGTGATAATTATGGTACCCCAATACATGTGGGCCTTTTGACTGGCACGGGAAAGAACCAGGTAGAAGCACATCCTATCTTCAGAAGCTTCAATGAAGTGGTGCAGGGAGACTTCATGTGCAGCAAAGTGCGGCAGGCTTCCCTGTGCACAAGGCTGCTGGTGAAACCAGAGGGCTTAGGCAGAGGTGATGAAAGGGGAAGGAAATGGAAGAGCAATGACAAAACCATTCAAGATTACAGCAAATTTCTGGAAAACTTGCTCCAGAAAAAAAGAAATTAACTCAGTATATGAATGTGTATAACATTCCTTTAATGTGCCTTCCTCTAAAGCTTAACCTTTGTTATCCACAAAGTGTGTTGTTTCTGCATCCAACCTCCTTCCCTTCCTTCATGATTTTTAGTGCTGTCAGGTCCCTCTTCCCTTGCCTGGGTTACCTTTATCCCAAATGGCCTTGTTTCCATCTCCTTTCCCTCTGCTCTCCCAGATTATCTCGGTGTCTCCAGGCACTGTTCATTTCCTCAAAGCCTTCAGCTCTGCATCGCAGAAGTGCCTTTTAGTTCCGTGGTGACTTCTCAACGCTGCTAACCTCTTTAAATAGGGCAGAGAAGAAGGTTATATTATTTAGGATATTTTTTTCTGGGAAGAAAGGTTGACTGTTCACCCATAACAGTGTGTAAAGTTCATGGACACAGTGCAAAATCCAACAGCTTAATGATTTCTCTGGCTGAAAAACTCTGGGATAATTTTTTTTTGGATTATGACCAACTGATGCACTGCATGTCCCTCTGTCCAAACGGAAAATAACACAGTCACAGGCCAGATTTGCAGCTGATTTAAATTGGCGTAGTTTTATTTTATTTAACTGAGTTTTGAACAGGGTCTAGCTATGTGTCTAGAACTTAGTATCCATACCTCCTGCTATCAAAACATTATACTGTAAAAAAATATATATATTTGTAATTGTATATTTTCCAATTAACAGACCAAATAAGATTAAGATGAAAAATGTCATGTCATTATTAATTCTATCATTTTTATGGTTCATTATTGAAATAAAATATATTTTAAGAATATTTAAAGCACATATAATTAATTAATGCAAAACACTTCAAAAAATTAAAATCTCAGAATTTTGTAACAAGTGATCTCTGCAACAGAAAAAATAAAGAATATAATTTTATCATGTTGAAATAAATTCTAGACTCATACAATTTGCCTAGCCGAAATATAGAGAAAGCGCTATATGAGGTTGTAGGAGAGGGTTGTGCCACTAATGTAACTGCCTGGTGGATCATTTCAACTTCAAAATATCATGCAGTTTCCTCCTCCTTCTAAGGGAGGTGCTGATGCATCAAAGAAGTAGACAAAATGATATCATTATATTTTGTCGGAAGGCAGTTCTGTCCCTTTCAAAAGCTCAGCAAACTTGGTTTTTGATGAGAGTAGGATCTGCTTTTTCTAACCGAAGTTTCTGTATTTTGAACTCTCATCTTCTATTTCAATTCATAACTGTCCTGTTGTGACTTCAAAATCAGTAACGAGCTGCATGTTAAGACATCGGTAGCCGAGAAAGAAATGAAACAACTAGGATTAGAAGTCAGGTATTTAAGTAACAGGGAGACAGGTCTCTAATATTTTGTGATTCATTATTAGCTTTTGATAATTCTTTCAAAACAAAAAGGTATATTCCAAACTGAAGTAAAGAAGAAGTGAGAAGCTGTGGAACAGCCTTCCATCTTACCTGTTGATACAAGCCATTACAGGCTAAGTTATGTCTTCCACGAAATAAGAGCACATTTCATAGCTGTAAGAGCTAGGCATGCATGTTTTACTGACTCCAGCTTGATTTTTTCTCTTTCCCTGCAGAACAGCCCACACAGACTAAAAGCAGTGTTTATCTGCTCAGATGTAAAAAAAAAAAAAAAAAAAATAATAATTTTTTGCCATGAGAAAGTCAATATGTCCTGGAGAGAAACTAAGCTAACAAGGATTGTCTGCCATTCTTCTTTCCCAGTGCCATGGAAAAGCCGGCATTAACAATCTGGTTTGCTTACTTTCCAATCAGAGACTCAAAGGGTTCATCTCTGGTAACACCAATATTTTTCTGACCATCATACAGTTAGGGTTCCCTTTCCAACTGTGCCTACTTATGAAAAAAGCCACAGTACAGACACACGGATTTTCTTGTACATGTCATTACTCTGAAGGTCATTGCATAAGCTGGCATCAACATCTTAGCGTTTTAGTCTCCGAGAATTGTGGTGACCATCTGTAAGTTCTGAATTTTGCAGCTGGATTCAATAAGACAGTTTTGGACTAAAACCTGGAAAAAAGTGGCTAATGCTAAACCATCTATCACTGTCAATTTGGCTGTGCTTTCAACTTACAAATGTGAATTTCCCTGAACAGTTGGGAAACAATAATCAAGTCAAATGTCTCATTAAGTAATACATGCTTCATTCTAATGAATGTACCACATATGAGATAAAGGGTGAAGGATAATTAATGACATGCATGATAGCACAGAGATTGTCTGGACAACGCTGGCCTATATTTCAACTTTAACTCTTACCAGAAAGTAGTTCAAGTAGTTGTCCGAACCAGCATTGCGAAATAAACTGAATTATGACAGCGTGTCATGCAGATAACAACTCACTGTAAACTGTCCTAATGTAAGGTCATTAGACGTGAGAAAGTTTGTAATTTACTTTGTGATGCAGACAGGGGAAGTGCGGTCAAAATCAAATGCACCAATTAAGTGCCTTCAAATAATTCAGGCTTAAGTCAGTTCTTGACTGTCTGAAAACAAATGGCATATAGATAACAAATCTTTTAAGTAGTCTTACTCAAGATTAATGAAATTTGAGACTGTCAAATGTCTGCAGGAAAGTATAAATGGGGCTGATCCTAAACCATTCGATACCAATGACACTATTCCTATTGGCTCTATGGCCTTACATTTAGATGCAGCAGGTTTTGCTTTCTGATGGTTAAAGCAAAAGCAATCAATTATAAATTAAAACATAATCTAGTAAAACTCATCATGGGGGAAAAAAAATGAGGGACATGGTCTTGCTTAATATAAAAACTTACATTGGCAAATATTCACTATTGTACAATTTAAGTTGCTTATCTTCCTTAAAATAGGGGGAAAATTAACATTAGGAGATGGAAATATAGAAGCCAGTGTCATATTGACATTATTATTTACTTTCTATAGGTATTTATAATATGTAGTGTATTTTTCAAAAGTATTATTACTATTGAAACTTAATTAGAAATCTTAGCCTATGATGTAATGGTAAACAAAATACAGAGTTGCAACGTAATTCACATTAGATGTATTTTTGTAGATTTATTTATTCCATTACCGAAACATTCTATTCTCATTATAAAACTGGTAGAAAATATTTTCTTTGTGAATGTTGCAAATTAAAACAAGGAGAGGTCTAACAATACAAAAATAAACAGAAGTATAAGCTTTTCTAGGAGCAACTGCAGCTTGCACTAATCTTTGTTTTTGTCTTGATCAGCTTGTTGCAAAGTATTCAGCTTGAGGTAAAGTTATGATGTTTTATTGTTACATTTTATAGCAAGGATCAAACCCCTCCATTTACAACACATCTACATCTATATGTATATATATATATATAGATAGATATAGATATAATCACACCTCAAATATGTAATGAGTGGAGGTTGTTAATAACAGCCAAAACAAAACCTGGCATTAACGACAGCAAAATTTGCAGCACAGGCATTCTGACTCTGACTAATGTGATGAAGAAATCTTTCATCAGTCTCTAGGTTTCTCATGACAGTCTTCATACCCCTGGAGTTTTGATTCTGACCAGCAGCCCAGTAGTCTCTCCAAGCCAGCCTGTGATTTCCTCTCTTCTCTCTGTAAGATCTGGTAATTGTTGATTTAAAGGGGAAGTTTATTGGGGCTTTGTTATATTCTCCTCGCTTGCTCTGCCCTGCTCCCTTTTTTCCTTTTAGGTGTGTGCAGCCCAGAGCACCCTTCCAGGCAAAGACGGGAGGGAGAAGCAGAAACAATCTGCAAGGAGCATCTGTTTGGGAGCCTTCCTAGAGACAGATCCCTTCCAACTGCTGATGGAAATCATCTGTGGGAAAGCAGAGGGCATGAGTCATGTGACCTCTTGGGGCTTAATTACTGAGAAGTAAATTGCCTGGATCTTTCTCACTCGCCGGCTGCTTTTAGAAAACAACAGGCAAAATGGGAACAAAGGAGACACTTCTCAAATATGAACAAACAGCTTCTGCCTCAAGTATGTGTGTCTCTGATTTGTATGGACCTGTAAGTACTGCACGTTTATGTCTGTGAACAAAGAGTATTCAAAAAAAAATGTGAATATCTAAGTTTCCACACAGCGTAAAAGCAGGTAGTACAGAGGAGAACAGTCACAGGCTACAAACTGGAGCATGAGTGTCAGGTATAGTTGATGGACAAAAGCAGCTTTAATCTGGTGGAGGAAGCCAGCACGATTGCACAAGAGTTTATCCCAACACTGTAGTCATAAATAAGCATGCATGTTTTCTAAATAAATCAAAACTGGTGTCTGAAGATACCATCAGCAGCACTTCACAGTGGTAGCATTGCACCAAAATAGCTGCAAAATCTGGTAAAGATACTGTGACTAACATGTCCATCCCATGCAGGACAAAATGGAGCTTTCCCCCATCCTGGGCTAACCTTTCTGTCTGTAGCCCAGGGGTGAATATATTAGTATTGCTTTTGTTACATTAATGTTAGCTACAGTGATCTCGCATAGCTGTGCGTCTGTGTTTAGAAGCCAATGAAGAAGCACGCCTCCCTGAGGGGGCAGATCTCATTATCAATAGCAAGGATGCATTACAAAATCTTCCATTTCACTGTAGTTACTGAACAGCTAAGAGGTACTTTGTGCACAGTAACATACGAGTACGTTTGAATGTTTCTGTTGCACGACTTTTCTGAAGCAACATCACCGTGTATGAGCACAGTACATACTTCCTGTCAGTCTTTCCTAAGTCCTCCTGATTGACAAGAAAGCAGATGTACCAGACCAAGGCAATGTCTGTGATTTGCTGCTACAATGAACATGGTATCTTGATTGCTGTCCAAGAGTGTTAAAAATTAAGAGCTTAGAAAAGTCTTTTGTATGGCAAGATCTGAGATACCACAGCATTTCCTGTTCTTAGGGGTACTGTGAGCTGTTGACAGTCTTTGTACTGGAAACCCCTGCATTATGTCTGGATTTTGAACCAAGGTTCTCCGTGTTTTAGCACAAAGATATTCCATGTGGTCATAAAGCAAACACATCAGTAATATAGAGCTCTGCACCACGCTGTCTGTGATGGGGCTGGCACCCTGTCAGAGAGATGAAAGCTAAAAGCTAGTGTAGTTGGGGAGTAACTCCAGAAAGGACAGGCAATGGATCATGCTGGAGGAAGAAAAATGTCTGTAGGAACCTCGAGGCAGGAGGCAGATAGTGGTATGCTGCTTTTTTTTTCAAAATGCTGGAAGACAGTCTGAAAGAAAGGCTGAGAGCACAGAAGCTGAACAGTCGTCTAGGCTGACTCCCAGATCCTCAGGGGCCCTGAAATAAACAGGCACTGTTTGGAGCGTAGACAGCCAGCAGGCAGAGGGAAGTGAATATTTTTTTCCATGTGGCGCTTATGGAGACACATCTGGAGCAGTGTGTCCCATTTTGGGCACCCCAGGAGAAGAGAGGTGACAAATGGGGGGAAGTTCATCAAAGGTCCACCAGTATGGGTAGGGCTGGCCTGTGTCTTGTGCAGAGGAACTGGGTGAGTTGGGTTTGTTCAGCACAGAGCGCAGAAGGCAGAGAGCATCTCGTTGCCTCTCGTTTCCCTTGGAGGTTAATGTTACCAGCAGGACAGAGCCAGACTCTACTCTAAGGTGCAAAGCAAGAGCATGAGATGTAAAAGTCACAAATTACAGCTAGGAAATCCCTGCTGGATATGAATCCACAGCTGAAGTGATGAAGCACTAGAGCAGGTAGCCCAGAGAATTTGTGAGCTCTCTATCCTTTTAGGCATTTGATGCTGCATTTGACAACCTCCCAGCCTGGATTCTTCCGGTTCTGATGTGCACCATTTAGAAAGGAACAAAAGGTATCAACTCAGCAGAGAAAATAATGGAGCCCAGTGGAAAAGAGAATTCACTAAACGCTAACGTGCGCCACACTGCCCAGTGTGTAAATGGGGAATGAGCCTTACTATGCATGATATCCAAAGGGGTAAATGTCTCACCGGGTGGAGTGAGGTTTGTGTTGTCCTGGCTTCAGAGAAGAGGCCTGGGGAATGCACTTAGAACTTTGCCACGTTTATTGGTAAGTCAGTCATTATCTTACTTTTACAGTTCAAAACCAGAAATAAAGCTCCCTTACCTTCAACTCACAAAGTTGACATTTTCAAATTCCAGTAGTCAAGAAATCTGAGTATTTATACTGCAAGTTGCTTTTTGTAGTATCTCTGTATTTGCTGATAGAAAGCCTAAACAGAATGCTAGCCACAAATGTGTGCAGGTATTTCACTGGTATTTAGTCCATTGTCTACTAAAAGTAGACTGACCAGAGCATTAGAAATCGTGTGTTTATAGTTTATGACCCTATATGTAGATCTCCTTTAGCGGAAAAAATCAAGAATCTGTAATGATCCTCTTACATTCTGTTTCTCAGTGTTTTTTTCATTGGGGTTACTTATTTCTTTATTTATTTTATTCCCCTTTCGGTAAAATACACGAGACATGTTTTGAACGCTATTGTAGGAGCTCTGACACACACACACAGAGTGTGCTTGTAACTGGTTTTATTTAACAAATTAAGAAAATCTACTACTATCACCTTCAAAATAGTTCCCTTCTGAGGTCACACACAGCTGCATTTGATGCTGCTAACATTCAAAGCAATTCTACAGATGATTTTCTGAAAGGCTATTGGGGATCGCTCTGTGGTTTTGCATCTTTTACTGACAAAAAATGGATTCCTTTGAGCACCGGCTTGATCTCTGGGATCTTTTCACTGTAAGCCTCAGTCAATAATTGAATAGTTTCCATTGTGGATTTCTTCAGTTCCCCAAGAAACTTTATGTTAACTTGCTGTTCTCTCTTGCTCACTGACATTTTCTGACTGATGGTAAGAAAAGGACTACGTTTGAACATGAGTTCACTTGCACCAATTGAAGTGATCGAGCTGAGCCTTGTCTCACTGTGACAGATTAGAACACGATCTCTAACTATCGCTTTCCTCTCCCCTCCCACTCTGGGTGCCCAAGCTACGGGGTTAGTCTTGTTTATTTGTGTCAGAACTTGTGTCATTTTAGCTGACCTGGCCATCTCAATTGTTCTTGCAGGCTTACAGATATGTCACCTGGTTTATATGTTTTAAAGGACACATGTATCACTTCCAGTCTGTAATTGAAAAAGCTTTTGGAGATCTGCAATGCTTTACTGACAGCCTGGCTTAATGTCTTATTCTTTAATTGTGTTTTGTTTGAAAACTCATTTCCTTTTCTGAGTTTTGTTTTTCTCATTCCATAAGCCAAAGGAATTCTTCAGCTTGATGGGTTTCCTTTCTTTTTTAATGAAATAGAGATGTCTTTAAAGGTATATGTTCCTATTTTTAAAGTAGGGTAATGATTGTTGTCTTCACTTATAGTCATCCATGTTGTGAACTGTTGCCACTTACAGTTCCTGCTTAGTCCAAATCTTTATTATGGTCCATACTCACATCAACACCATTTAGAGGGTGGAGACAATTGGTTTTGGCCTAGGGATCAGGTTGGAAGAACATTCTCTGAGTTTTAAGGGTTTTCCATTGAAGATTGGAATGAGAAAAAGGAGTGTGCACTTGCAGGCATGCTACTCATGTGAGTAAAGGATTTTGAAAGGTCTGTTTCTCTTTTGTATATCAGAATTACGTGACCAAAAAGGAACTATGGATTTTATCCTCGTGCTGAACATAGTGATTCTATGATCTTAAGTCTCTAGCTTTAATTAAACTTTACTAAAGCCTTTAATTCACTTTATTAAACTACATGAGGACTTAAAAGTAGAAAGCATTGTTGTTCAGGAAAGTCTTTTCCTCAAAGTTTGATAAAAGGCAAAAGGAAACTTCTTTATTAGAGGTTGAACATATTCACAATAGCAATTATTTCTGTCAACCACAGCTAAGAAAAATACGGTGTCTATTTTGTGAAATACATCATTATTAAACAAAGCTATTATTTTCTCCTTCAACATCCAGCTGTGCTTGGATACGTTAATGGCTTGTACTGAATGCAGATCATTTAAGTCCAGATCCTTTTGTTTTTTATAGAAAACTGGCAAATGGAGTAAATATAAAACATTTTTCTGGCAACTTAACCTTGTCATGAGTACATTTGCATAAACATCCAAGAAGTTTCTCTTGATGGAGTTCCTCGCTAAACATTCCAGTCTCAAGGAAGAGGATCAAGTCCTGTGGAAAATGGACAAGAATTTGAACCCTAAACCCACAAATTCTCTTTAATGTTTAGGAGGCCAGATCTAGTGATGGGAAAGACAAGTTAGTTGATGCCAGCTGGGGTTGCTGGCACCAAATGCATCATCTCCTCATAAGCAGAAAATCCTCCTTGTCACCAGAAACCTACATATTGTAGCTACCACTAAATGACTTGAAGAGTCTCAACTTACTGCAGGCAGCCTTCTAGAAAACATTGCTATTGTAGCAACACACAAAACAAGCTCAGAATCTACATGGATCCCTTTATACAAAACATCCCTAAGGAGTGAATCCCATCTCTCTTTTCCATCTATGCTGATTTTTATGCTTGACTTAGTTCACACATTAAGTGAATGCATTGAATTTGATAGATATAAAATACTCTTATAACTGTATTTTACTAATGCATTGAATGCTTTGATTTTATTCTTCAACTTAGATAAAAAACAAAAAGCACCAAAAACCCCCCAAACCAAACCTGCCATCTGGGATATGACTGCTATTGTTTACAAAATCTAAGTAGTTTAGTTCAATAAGAGTCAGTTTCTTTTAAATCCTGTCCTAGAGTTGAGAGAAGTCTTACCTACACACTGAAACCTCTAAATCAGAATCTCCATTACTTATCTTCATTTACATATAAGGGGTTTCGATAGTGATGAAAAAATCTATGTGTTCATGTTCCATTCATGATAAAATCCACACAATCATCTCTTGTTCCTTCTTCCTAGAAATATCAGATGCTGTGGGAGTACCCATCACAACCGCTCACAGTCATTTTTTTTGAGTACATTTTGCTACTGCTTGCCTAATTAGATGAGCAAAATCACTTCGTTCTGCTCCGTAGTCAAGATCTCTAATTTTATCAGTACCATGCTGTAATTTGTAACACTGTAATCAGCTGAGAACGTATCTGCTTATTTTCACAGCATTTGAACGGCAAAAATATTACATTTTTATGTGCAATTTGTTAGATTGTTCTTGCAGTTCCCTCTTTAAACAAGGTTTCATTGCAATTTCAGTTTCTCCAGATAACCTCCAGTTGCCAGAGAGTGTTACTTTAACTAAAATACAATGCTTCCCTAATAAGAATGAGATAGTCAAATCCATCATCTAATAGTGACAGGGATATATTTTTTTGACAGTTCTATACTAGTGTAATTCCTGCAAACAGTGTACTCATTAGAGAATAAACTATTTCAGTAGATGAGATGTAGATTGTGAGCTCTGTTTGTTCCTATGAACTTTTCACAGTTAGGGATAAACTTGCTCTGTCCTCTGTTCTGCCACCACAGTAGAAAATCTTTTCATGAAACTCTTTAGCAGTAGATAAGGAGAAACTTGGGTTGCTCAGCCCGGAGGAGAGAAGCGTCCAGGCAGACCTTATTGCACCGTCAGTATTTAAAGAGGGCCTCCAAGAACGATGGGAACAAACTTTTTAGCAGGGCCTGTTGTGACAGGGCAAGGGTTAATGGTTTTAAACTAAAAGAGGTTCAATTTAAACCGGATATAAGGAAGATATTTTTTACAACAAGGGTGGTGAAACAATGGAACAGATTGTCCAGAGAGGTGGCTGATGACCCATCCTTGGAAATGTTCAAGGTCAGGACAGGGCTCTGAGCAATGTAATTGAGTTGGAGATGTCCCTGCTTACTGCTGGGGGGTTGGACAAGATGAATTTTAAGGATCCCTTCCAACCCAAACTGTTCTATGATTCTATCATTATATAATTGGGTTTTACAGTCTATACTTTCTTCTCAAAATGAACAGGAACCAAGAACAGATACTGAAAGCCTGTGGACAATAGAATAACATTAATTACCTGTTTGTACTTTAGACATAGAGATTAGTTTTCTGATTGAATGACAGTTCACAAAGCTTCCGGGGCTGTTCCAAAACACGTTTACAGAATCAAATAACTGCCCAGGATAATGAAGAAATTCCGTACCTAGCTGATAATGTTATCTTGCATCTAACTCTGTTTATGAAAGTTGTGAGTGCATATTAAGAATTCCACTGTGTATTTGGCCCCAAAAATCCTGTTAAAAAGGAAGAAATATTTTTTCTTTTTTTCTTTTATTTCCATGTAATCATACATTGAGCGTGTTTTGCCATTGGTAGGCAGCTACAGCAAAAGAATTGAATAATATATTTTGAAAATTACAAAACTCTTTGATAAAAAGAATGATAGGTAGTTCCTTCCAGCTCCTTTACCGAAAAGTTAGCAACACCATCTCTGTTTCTGGAAGCAGAAGAAAAAAGACTGTCAGACGAAATTAAGTATATCCATTACATGTGCAAACCCAAGTCATAACTAGAGTGTGAAAGTGGCAATGTTCTATGTCTGCTTAGACTCTTTTAACCTCGCTTAGACTCTTTGAAGTAGCAAGTAAGCATGAAGCACCACTGTAGATAATAAACTAATTCAAGCTAAGGAGGTGGAGTGCTATTATATAAATACTGGTTTATGGTGAATACGGCAGATCCTAACAGGATCATGAATGTCATTATTCTTTTTTTGTAGTTTTGAAGAGTGAAGAGAGCTGATGCTTCCTGGAAACTAGAAATCCCTGCAGACACATTAAATTCCAACTCATCTTTATCTTATTAAATAACTAATATGATCCAACCATCCATATCAACACAAAAAATGCTGAACCCAAGCAAAATAACTCTGTACTGCAAATAGGACTTTAGTTTGGACTTAATGGTGTCTTTCTCTTTAACAGCCTGCAGAAGAGGTGAACTCAGATAGCCCCTCTTTTCTGAAAAAATTGAAACACATTTAATATAAATGTTTTGTTTTCAGTTTGTGACTGTGATACCCAAGTGGTGACAGATGACATGGTAATGGATACACTTATTCCTATCTCATTTCTATTTGAAAAAATATCAGAAGAATTGATTTTGTAAGGTGTGCTCTGCCTGCAAAATAGGGAAGTGAGGCAATGGTGTGCAGAGGAGCCCAGTTCTATAGTAGGAATGATGTTACCCTGCCTCCCAAGCCTTCCTGTGGCAACTGGGTTTAGAAGCTCCCACCCCAATTCGAACGACTGCTGAAGGATATTTCTAAGTGGCCTGAACATAATAATCATCATGCAATAGACACCTATCCTGGTTCCTAAATGCCTGATGTGTTTGCATTCAGAGAGGTCTTAGGAGACTTAGGATGTGGCTTTGGTGAGAATGCAGTGGCTTGTCATGGTTTAGCTCCAGCCTGGCTTAATTGGCAGATAAACGTGAGCATTAGTGTCCCAGTACCCCTCAGGGAAAGAGAAAAGGGAAATCAGAGGAAAATTCTTGTAGTTTGGAATCTAGAACTAAAAAAAATTTATGAAACAATAATAATAATAAATTACTATTAATTGGAAAATAATATATATATATAAAAATATACAAAATTACCCCCTTTTTTTTGATGGCTCCGTCATCACAGATGCTCCAGAGCAGACATGGGGAAAAGGTCACGAACTGGACTCAGTGTTGGTAGTGATCTGGAATCAGGAACTAGATTCTGGATCAGGGTACAAAAGGATAGACTAGGTCCTTATTGGATGCCGGCAATCAAAGAAGAGAACTTGACCCTCTTGATCCCTCAGTTTTGTAGAACATCTGGAATGTAATACTCTGATGGTCAGTTTTGGGTCATCTGTCCTTGTCAGCTCTTCCCTGCAGGTATGACCCTTTTTCCACCGACTTGAGGATGACCTTCATCTCCACAGGGATAAGTACAAGCAATAGCCTCTCTGCATAACAGAGCCCTGTTATCACTTCTAGAGAGAAACACTGTTGAAAAACGTGCAATTAACTTTCAGAAAATTAAGTTACTTAGACGAGACTTAGTTGAAGTGACAAAACTGATTCTGATTTATACTCAAACCAGAGCACCTCTGTGGTGGTTCCGGACAAAAAATTGAAGTGCAGGAAGACAAATTGAAGCTTCATCCTCAGACAGCCAAAGCGCAGAGTCTGGGCACAGCACTGTATGAATTAAGCTGTATGGTTTCTGACCTGAGCTGGGACAGTTATCATGCAGTTGTGTTGGATCTGCTGGCCTTAAAGCCTAAGAAGCTGTAAGTCTCGTGCTGGGCTTTCTCTGATCGGTTCAACTTTTATGCACTTTTATGCTTGCTGCTGATCAGAGTTACCGTTGAGTCAAGGAGGCGGTTAGCCTTTTAGCTTGAACTACCCGCTGCCAAAAACGAAAATGCAACAGATACCTTCACTCAGATTAACTTGCTCTATGTCACATTCTTTCCTTATTGCAAAAGTTATTTCGACATATTGCTGATTTAAGGACTTTGCTTCTTTAAGAACTGAGACCACATTGCACAATATTTTGTTTTAACCCTGAATCCACTCTTTTTCATCAGTCGTATTCCACCACCACTACACTCCCCTCCCCTAACAGGATGGAACTGTAATGAATAGGTTTGATTTACAGATGGATAATGAGCAAGTAGAGATCTTCCTTCTGCTGCTGGTCACTGGCAATTCCACTTCAGGCTTCCATTCCAAGCAGAGCAAGCTGCAGAAAACAAGTATTTCCATGAGAAATAGGTGGGGAAACATCTGTCATGGAAAACAAGAGCCTCAAGTAATTAAAGAAGCTTCATAAAAGAAGCTGGCTATCCTCTTTTATCAGAGAAAGAAACAAACAATACTTGTATCTCTATTAGTTAAGGCAAATTAAGGAATATACTTTTATAAAAACCTATCCAGTCTTCTGCCTATATAGTCTTCCTCTTTCTGATCCAGGAAATAATGCTCTTTATTAGTGTCCAGAAATTTCCACTCTCATCCCACTATGATAAAACTCAGAAACAGCTATATATCGTATGCAGTATTGTACTCCATTTTTATCAGTCTGTTTTGTCAAGGATCATGTTTTTCACCCTGGAGAAGATGGACAGATATGGTCAACAGTAGCAAGAACAAATCAAATCTGTGTAGTACATTTACACATTGTAGAACACAGGGAGCAAAGAACTTTCTTCTCCCTTTTGGTTGCAATTTGTAAGACAACCAGAAGAGGAAATCTAATTGTATAGTTACATTTGATGCATATGGGGGAGCTGCAGAGAAAAAAAAAACCGTTATGTCTGGTTCCATTATTCATTTAAAGACAAGAGTTATAAATTATGTACACAGAGAGCACTCAAAAGCTCACAAAAATTGTACATTTTTGTATGTTACATTAAGAAAGGTCTTAAAATTCCAGATACAAACTAATGTGTATCGATTCATAAAAATTGGATGCAATGCTGTGTGTTTCTGTTCCTGGTTACTGTGTCTTCCTAAGGATATAAATTTGAATTAAAATGCAAAGATAACTAAAGTGGGGATTTCAGTTTTGTCTCTAGTAATCCAGTGTTTGGGGAACGTGATGCTCTGTCCTTATTTGAAGTGTTTTTCTTACCGAACACACAGGGTATACCAATGTCAGAGTGGATGTTTATATATTTGAAATGACCTGGTTTTTAAAGTGGAAACAATTATAGCAGAAACCGAGGTTTCCTCATAGGATTTTATGATTCACAACAACAATTCATGCCATATAAACAAAATCACTTCCAGTCTGAGAGCATGTGTATCAGCTTTTTTTTGGAATGGTGATTCCAAAATGGCAAAGGGAAGTAAAAATTTATATTAGAAATGAATCTTAGATTTTATTTCCATGTTACTAATCAGAAATAGTATACTGTGTAAATGGCATGCATCATAAAGCAGAATAGACAAGCAAAGGTTTTAGTAGCTGCATTATGCCTGAACAATGCAACTTACATAGTTTGTCTCAGCTAGAAAACCTCGGTGATGTTCTTAGGAGAACATTTGTCCTACGCACATTAAATTTGATATAGGAAACTATAGCATTGCTCGCTGCAGGAGTCTTCTTTCCTAACACACTGAAGTCACTCAGCAATATGTGTTAGAAACAATGTTCGGGCACCACTGGCAGACAGTCAATCTGCTGAGTCTGACATGGAATTTCTCCGTGACTGTACCATTGGCAAGCTGCGTCTAGCTGGGCTCCTTTTCAGCATCTTCTCCTGCTTAGGGTCACACAAGGCCGTAAGAAGCTGGCTCAGAATGGTCTTTTGCCTTACGTGAATGCAATGGGAAAAAAAGAGGGGAGAGGCCCTCTGGTAGCTTGCCTGCACCGGAGAAACCAGCTACCCTTCCAATTTGGGGGAAATGTTTTGTTTACAAGCTTTCTTTAACTTCCTCTCACCATTTGATTGTACCCTGAGTGACAGGCATCCATTCTTAGCACATCTTTAAATACCTTGGGAAGACAGAAAGGCAGGAATGATCGATACGTGTCCTGCTCCCTCTTAATGCTGTTCTTTGTGGGGTGCCCTTGCCCTTTCATTCATGTGTAGCGTTCCCTCTGGGTCATACGGCTCACCTTTTGGACAGAGTGCATCTTGTTACTTATGTGGGATTCACTGTCTAACAGAGAGCGAGGTCAGAAGTGAATAACGGGATGGTTCTGGCGTGCAAACTGTTCGACAGGTAGTCGAGAGCCCATGATTTGTGCTGGAGCTTTACCAGCTCTAAGAGATGTCAACCCTTGTTAGAAAGTCTCCAAGGACCTGAACATACTCATAAAATGTCTAACAGTTCTAATACATAATTCTTACTGCTAATTTTTGTTCTGTTTTGATTTTAATGCTTTAACATTCATTTATTAGATCCTTCTTTGCATTTATCTGATAAATTAAGAATGCTTTGTTACTTTCTTCCATGCACACCGTGATCAATACCCTGCTAAACATATTCTTGATCTGCCAACTCACTGGATCTCCATTAGTTTCCAGTAAGGTAAATTCTTCAGTTCTTGAACCATTGTTGTAACTCTCTTAGGGATCATTTTGGTAGGATAAACACCAAAACTGCATGCAGAGTGGTAATATCACAGTGGTAGTCTATTACATCTGGCCGTAAACAGAGTTCTCCTGATATTTCCTCCTATGACTCTGTTCTGTTAACTTTTATTACCATAAGCCTTTACTGAGTCATATTTTTCCTAATGTAATTCCTAAACCATAGGAGCATCTTACCTATCCTGTTGATACTTCATTATATAATTAGAGAACAGTCTCCTGGAAATTATGTACTGTGTAACTTTGGACAAGCTGCCGTTTGTTCCTGTTACTTCAGTAGCCTGCGTATAGAGCAGAGCGAGGAGGAGGTGCTGGGTTGAAAGGAGGAGAGCACAGGAGTGAAAAGTGCTTTTATAGAGATATAAACACTAAAATGATCTTTAGCAGGACACATTCCTGAAGGCTATCTGCAAGATGAGGTATAATATATAATCACTTGGATTTTCAGGATGTTCCTCCCAAGCATGTTCACTGAATAGTGTTTATACCACCAAAGAAATCCGTTATCTATGAAACAGAAAACATCAGGACTATCGTCTTTTAAAATAAGCTAAAAATTTAATAAGAGAAATTTGGAAAATTGTTGGATTTATATGTCTCTCTCTTTTATTCTTCTGGCCTTTATTGCCTAGGTTTCTTTCAAGTTAACGTTCACTCATGTTGGGTGTATGACGTATGCAACAGGTTCTTAAAAACAGTAACTTAATTACACCACACTCCCTAGAAGATCACTAGAATTGACAGGGTACAGCTTGTAACCAAAATAATTCTGTGTCAGTTTGTAATTACGTTTTGTAAAAACACAGATCTTCATGGCTCAAGCATCCAGCTGTTCCGAATGAAACATACAGTGAGCAATTTACAAGATTTTAGTTTTGGTGTGAACCTGATATTCAGACTGAAGACAAAATACAGTTGTTTCAAAAGTTTGTTTTGAGTAACCACCACTAAACGGCCTTTGGAAAAGGGGATATGTTTCTGAACATGCTCTTGCACCCCTGGATCACTGAAAGCAGCTTACTTGGGCAGGCTGAGTGAGCTGCACTGGCCATGTAGTTCTGAAAATATCTAAGCCATGCTACGGTAAAAGTGCCGTCTCTCCGACTCCAGTACAGATGTTTTCCATACAGGAAGTCTCTAATCCAAACTTTCCCTTCTCTCCTCTTGCTGGCCTCACATGGCCTCATCATGCTTTTTGCTCATTCTGAAACAATTATATACATTTGAATGGCAGCCAGACTGATCACAGCCTGTGCTTTTAAAAAATTCAGTCATTTATTCTCCCTAATACATTTAGCAGGACATTCAAATTGACCAAGCTGCAGGTAGAAAATAATTCCTTTTTTTTTGTTATTATTAATGAGTTAAACTAAGATGATCCACTAATCAAATCCTGTTCCTTCTTCAGACATTTCCCACAGGTCCCACACTCAGGCTCAAACTATATATATGCGTATGTCTTTATTCATACTACACTTTTGAGTGACAGGGCATCAGAATGACCTGAATTGCTTAAAAAGTTTCATAGCAGAGCTGAAGTAACTTGTCATAAAGGCCACATATATTCCTTGTGTTTGCAGAATTAAGAGAATTAAGAGGCAGCCTTGTATTTTTTTCTAGTGCCAAAACACACAGGAAAGCAAGCATAATGGGATAAGGCAATCTTCTGAAGATTTTATTCAGATTTTTGTTCTGGTTTATATTTGCTGTTTTTTTCTTATGTTGCTCTGACACTTGGGATGGAACTGAACTTGTACTTTCCCAAAATTTATGGACTCTGGGCTGTGTGTCTGTTAGCGTGTGTGTGGCATGAGTCGTTTAACAATTTTGCCTCAATCCAGAAAAGGAAACATTTGTACATGTAAGAAGATAAATTTTAAAAAACGCTTTGAAGGTGAGCAGGAACAATCTTTCACTTGAACAACTGAAAAGTTCTATTTAATATCTGCTATTAATCATGGTTTTTTCTTTGCAGCTCTCTAATGTATCCATTGTGTGGCTTACCTAGAACATATTTATCCAAACTAGTCGTGATTCATTAAAAAAAACCCCAGCCCCCACATTTATTTCCACTGTTCCATGTCACACAGTGGCAGAATAGCGCTGTTGTATTTTTAGTTATTCTCATGGAGATTCCAGGACCTCAGTACGTGGAGATCTACATTAAACATGGGTCATAAAACTCTCCTCTAATGCATGAGTCGCCTTGAAATGCTGTTACACCTGTGCGCTGGGTCCGTGTGACAAATCTAAGCCTGAGAATATTTCCAAGCGCTGGGCTTTGGATGTCTGTGCTAGTAAGAAGAACTCTATCTGGCATGAGTTTATCCTTTTCCAAACAGTGCCATACCCAAACAATTCTGGGGCAAATTTTGGTGTTTTAATGGTTAAATGATCCTGGTGGGCATTCCCTGTAGGCAGAACTCCTGGAATTTCTCCTTTTGGAGACTCAGAGCCATTGCCTAGCACCGATAGAGGCCATTTGGGCTCACGGCAAGTTGTCACACAAAGTTTTTTTCCTGGCATAGCCAGATGGAGTACTCAAAGAACCAGTAGAAACTGGTATTTCTGTGCTGTTGTGGAAGGATATTTGGGAAAAAACCCACCCTAGTCTCTCAGATGAAGAATGTCTGCTCATCTGTGATTTTTAAAACATTAGTTATCATACTGAACTAATGAAATTATGTATCTCCAACTTGGTTACAACCAATCCCTCATTTTAGAGAGCACATTTGCAATATATCTGTCCCAGCTTATTTCAGTTTCCCATGGACCTGCTGAAATGCTTTGTTGTTGCAAATGAGTACCAGGAAAAACTGCAATCTTGAAGTTTCAGGGCAAGTTGTGTTTGAAAAGAAACTCATTACTCTGGCTGTGCATTGAATGTCGAATGGGGGGGGTTACAGAGTTCTTGGAAAGCATGAAAATCACCAAGTTTTTAGCAGAAGCACAGAATTTTGGAGGTTGACAAAGTCATTAGAAACCTCAAGAAGAAGAAAAATATTCACTTATAGTTAACTGATTTAGAATGTTTTCCACTCTTGTTAAAAGCAGTTGAAGACACAGATGTATCACTTAGAAATCTATGTCATAAACAAGAAAAGAAAAACTATTTTTTGATATAACAAGGTAAAGTGAGGATAAAAGAGGAAGAATTTATGGAGCAAAAAGAGTGGGTTGCTCAAACCAGATTTCCTCCTAGAAAAGACACAGACATAAAGATTTGTAATCTGTAGCAAAAGTGGAAAAAAAAAAAAAAAGGTAGAATTTCTGCAGTACTGCTGGCTGGAACACCAAGGAACAGTCAGAGGCCTTTTCCTTCCTGTCCTTCACTTGGTGCTAGCTGGAGTAAGAAACTCTGGGACCAACAGCCATATTAACAGTGTAAAGGCCTGTATGGGTCTTCTCAGCAAAGTTGTGTTTGATCCTTATTTTTTTGACTTTGAACAGCTTTCTGCCAATTTGATAGGTCTTAATTTCAGGATATGTCGGGGATGAAGACATAGTTTGCCTTTCACTGTTTTCTCTCCTTCGTGTAGTTTATTGCTCCTATTAATTATAACTCATTCTTTCTCCTCCCAGGAGAATGGACAGTAACAAAGGACGTTATTTCCTTGATCAGAAAGAGGAAGACTATAGACAGAAGACTGTATAAGGTTTTATAAAAGCATATTCTTTAATTTACCTTAATTATAGAGATGCAAATATTAGCGAGCTTCTTTTATGAAGCTTCTTTAATTACTGGAGGCTCTTGTTTTCCATGACAGATGTTTCCCCACCTATTTCTCATGGAAATACTTGTTTTCTGCAGCTTGCTCTGCTTGGAATGGAAGCCTGAAGTGGAATTGCCAGTGACCAGCAGCAGGCTTCACTACTAATTTTTAAATTCTTTTTCTTTCTTGAAATCTGGAGATCTTGTGTTTCAAAGTGCTTGTATACTTGCATGAAGTTGATTCTACTTTAGTGAGTGCAGCTGCCTGGAAGATCTTATATCTAAAACCTTCCTGTTAAACAAAATGGTGCTGCACATGTTAGGACATGTAGTTTTAGCAGTAATAATTCAGTTTTGTGGTTCTCCTGTTTAATGATTCACTTGACCTTTTTTAATTTGGATTTTCACTTTGTATAAAGAATGAAGACGTTGTATTCATTCTTTAAAAAAAAATACAGCCACGTGTCTTTCAGTTAGTCTATTTGGCACTGGCCAAATCGCTGCGAATGGGAGAAAAACTTCCAGGGAGAAATCACTCAAAGACAGAAAGACACTATAGCCAGCAAAACTGCCAAATAGTTACCTACTTGACCCTAACTGGGGATATTGCTCATTCTTTCTAAGGCTCCACTGCCTGAGGCTCAGAGGCAAATCAGAACTTTTCACAGTGCTGCCTCAGCCAGCAGAAACAATGAGCGTGTTGTCTGGTCAGTGTTGTCAGTTGGTGAAAACTTAGCAGGCTGAGATGCACAGGCAAAGCTTTATTCCCGCTGGCCAACTCATGTCTTTCAATCAGAGGTGTAAACTTGCTGGGACAGGGGAACAAGTAAGATAAATGTAAATTTTCTTTTGCTTCCTTGGGTTAGATCGTTAATGATTTTGAGTCTGAAAGGCAGATTCTTGGAAACAGTTCTTTTTATTTGAGTCAGTTTATTCAGTTGCTTTAACAAAGCACCAAGAGTAAAGATTTTTCATAAACATTGTTCAATGAATGCAGGTGAGATTTTTGGATTCAGATGACAAGAGATTATAAGATCATTGTATAGGTTTAGAAACAGACGATTACAGGGCTGGTTCTAGCAGATGTCCTGTAGAGGACTAGTAGAAAAATCTTCAGGTTAGGGCTAGGATCAAATTAGGGTCAGTGCTTGAACTGACAGGGGCTGCAAAAATAGATTATTATATTTTTCAGAATGGGATTATAGTTTTCATTTAAGACCCAATGAGTTTCTTCTTTTCTTAGCGGTAACAATTGCTGACCTGTGATTTAGATTAATGTTAGGGTTGAATTTAATGTAGACAAGCGCCAACAAGCAGCTCCATGTGAAGCTGCTTGCGTTGGACTCAGATTCATTCCTTCACCCAGAAATGATGCTCAGTTAGGTACAAATTTGTGTTTTAGCTGGTGATGTTTAAGGAACTGGAGCTGCATATAAATGAAATATGTTTCGTGCTGGCAGAAACAGAACTATTGCCAACAGGAACACCCTAATTATGTTCTTTTAGTTGCCAAGAATTTCAGATCAGAGGAAAATCTGTTTATTGCTAGGTTGAAATTAGGATTTAGACATGTTAAGTGCTGAAGAACTATAACTCCATGAAATAGAAAAGCTTTCCATACGTGTATTTATCTACAGATAAATCAGGCACTGACCTCTTGACTAGATCCAGTTAGCTTATTTATAATGTAACAGTTAAAGAATCAGTACAGCAACAACTAATCCATATTCTGAAAGACTCAGTGAGCCACTAGAGGTGGATTTAATCCAGTGCTGAAACTTGATCTCATGACTGATACAGTAACTAGTTTACACAAGATAAAAACTACAGGTCAGAATTTCACTTGATAGGGGAACCAGGAATATATTTTGAGTTAATAACATGATGCCAGAGCTAATGAAAGTGAGTCAACACAGAGTATCAGTAAGGGGTTAAGCATGAGTGAAAAAAGTGTTCCTAACTCCTCAGCTTTTCTTTTTGGCCATTTCTGGCTCACCAGAGACCTTAAGAGCAAGGCTAGAGGTATTGCTGGCATGTAGCCTCAAAGGGCTTATGAATCAACGTTACACACAGACAGCTAGCACTGGGAATTTCATGCAGGGAGGAGTTTCTGTGATTCACACTGCTCTTAAACACCTAGAATGTATTTCAGCTGCAGTAAAGAGGATGATAGGGGTTAATGTTAGGCAATGGGCTAACACTGTCCTTGTGAAAACAGAGATTTAGGGGTGGTGCTGAGAGAGCCAAGCATATTTTTGTCAGGCTGGTCTAGCAAAAGTTGCCATTTCATACATGTAGCCAACTTTTATTATTTCTTCAGTGAATCTAGAAGAAAGTGTCCAGGTTTTCACTAGAAATATTGCTGGTTGGATGTGTGATTTTCCCTTCACAAAGGAGCAACTTTAGATTTTACTTAAATATAATTGATATTCACAGAGTCACTTGCAAAGTTACGGGAAAAATATCTGTGATATTAAATAATTATTTATGATTTTTAGAATTAAAGTTTTGCAGAGTTTAATCATATTAAAAGAGTAGTCGCTGTCTATTAACACAGAGCATTAGGGGCAGGTTTACCCTGTGTAATGTTAACATGGGACAAATTTTATCTCTTTTCTCTGTGTGGGTGCTCTGTTTCTCCACTTGGATGCATTAGAGTGACTGTGCAGGATTGGTGATGCTCTTTTCCTTCCATATGAGAAGAATCCTGGGCTCAGCAAGCAATTTTGAGAAAGAAGTCCTATTCATGGAATAGAGAGAAACAAAATAATTCACAAAACAGCAGCAGAAGAGCTCTCACCATAACCCCTTCTCACAATAAACAGAGTTATCTTGTTTCATGAGTTAAATTTGCACTAATAAACAAACTATGAGTTCCCACAAGAACATGCCCAAGACAGCCCTCCAGAGTCTAAAAACCATCCAAAAAATGATCTGAAAAATGCCCAGAGTATAGGACTTATTGGACCTGCAGTAGTGACCTCCAAGCTCTTTGTACTTGCCCTGCAGCCTAAATTCCTATTGGAAAAAAACCCATAACACGCCCAAATTGTCTTTTTTGATGGGAACCCTGAGACATTTAGTCATCTGGGTGCAGAGTAGCCCAGATAGTGCTCCATTCTAATCTGTACAAGTCCTGTCAGGAGAGGTAAGTGGTCAAGATGATTTCTTTAATGCCAACTCTTCCTTGAAGTGTGCTAACTGAAGTGTCGATGGTAGGCTGTGTCAAAACCCAGGTAAGGACCAAGTCTTCCAAATCCACTTGTGAAAATAGATGCAGTTAGCAATCTGCATTGAAATCTGTCTTAGCATTCAGAACATTTTCTATCTCTTTTAAAAATGGATTGGATGAGATTAGCCCCCCAAAATCTGTTTTTTTCAGTTGCTGCAAGTACCAGCGTGTGCCTACTTTAAATTAATGGTTTGGTAACCAGCATGGGAAACCTGTTTCTTAATAAATGCCCATTTTCTGCTATGTTATTACCTTACGGATTCTGAATCTCAGCTACACTATTCCATCCATCCTGTGTTTGGAGCTAAAAACAGATCTTGAAACAGAACTTTCAAAGAAGGTATCTGAATATTCCAGCCCTACAGACAGTTAGTGCCTAGCAGGCAAATGCAAAGCTTGCATGGTTTAAAAAAAGTGAATGCAAGAAGAAGATGTCAAATCAAAAGCAATCTTTCTGGTACTCCCATAAAAATTATGTTCTTTTCTTCCATGCTGTATTTTCAACTCTTTCTAAGTGCAAACTTTGTTCCTATCCCCAGTGTACAGAACTATAGATCATGATAATTCTCTTGCACCACATAAAATTTTCACCTGATTCTGCAGCTGGCTCTGTGAAGAGCGGTCAGGTTTAGATGAAGGCTGCGGGTACTCTTAAGTAATTATTATGATTTCACACTTACAGAACTGACATTTTATAGCCATTAAGCTTAAAAGTTGAACTGACCAATAAATGATGAAAGCAAATTCATGAATGTTTTGTAAAGAAATGACTAATTTATTCTAGTTTTGTTTTTCATCAAAACATTTATTATGTGCAAATAGTAGGCATTTAAGATTCCAAGTCATTCATATTTATGGATTTCTTGTAGGTAAATTAATCTCCAAGTGTCTTCATATGCAAAATCTACTATTCCTATAAAGCCCTTGATGAAAAACACAGGTTCAGAATTTCTGCCGAGTAAGGTCTGAGACATCAGGGCTGTATAGTTTAGGGTTCATAAGTATTACCAAGCATCTCACCATTGCGTAACTGTATCTGTTTCATTTAATCATCACATTTGATAGTAAAATATTACATTATCACACACTTACCTTTGATAGCGGCAAAAGGTTCCCTACTGTGACACTCAGTTTAAAATAATACATGAATGTCTTTAAATTAGTAACAACATCGTTTGGGGTCACTTTCTGACTCATGTAAAAGATGTTGTTGATAGATCTAGCACTGGAGCTGGGATAGATCTTAATGTTTATCCAAGAAAGCCAAAGCTGGAATTAACTAAACAATGTTAATTCATGAAACAGAGAGTGGAATCTGAAGTATTCCAGTCTGACCTAGGTTTTTGGGTACGGTCTATCTGCCAAAAAACTCCCAAAATTAAATTCAGCTCCTGTAAATACCTAAGTATTTCATATTTCCTATTTCACTTTGGCATTTCTGATTGTGCTCACGGTTATATGTCCTCAAAACATTCACTGAACACTGACTAACTCTGGGTTTTTCATTTCAGAAAAAAATAACAACACGACACTCTCTAAAGTTCACTTCTAATGTGAAGTTTCTAACCCTAAAGATCATAGAGTCACTGGGTTGGAAAAGATCTTTGAGATCATCAAGTCCAATTGTACCAGTCCACTACTAAACCGTGTCCCTGAGCACTTCACCTACCCATCATTTAAACCCCTCCAGGGACGGTGACTCAGCCACTTCCCTGGGCAGCTGCCTGACAACCCTTTCAGTGAAGAAATTTTTCCTGATGTCTAAGGATGTCCAGAACAGAAAAATTTGAAGGATGGAAAAAATACTTCTCATATCTATCATAATTTTATTCTCTTTCATTTGGGATGAAATCTTTTATCATTTCAATGACACTATGGTAAAAATTAAAGGTTTTGAGTGTGAAATGCAGAAGTAAATTGTAAGTTTTTTAGACCCATGCATGAATAAAGCTCTTGTTGACAACAGTGGAACTGTTCATGAACATTTTTGTCATAAAGTATCAGTGTGGCTGATAATTTATTGCAGTGTTATGAAAGCTCCTACAGGTAATCATTACAAAATAAGACCTACTACTGGCTAATTCCTCAAAATCAAACTGTTTGGAATTTTCTGTGTTTCATTTTGGTGAGAAAGGGTTCAGGTAATGCTAAAATACTCTCATCTTCCTTAGGCCCTGATCTTATTTTTCATTACCTTACTCTCTCTATGTAAGCCCTCTGCATGCAGAGCTCCTTTCTTTTCTGAGCAATTTTTCGGTATTTGGCCTGCCTTTTTTATTTTAATTGTGTGTTGAGAAGATGACATGGCTAATAGAAATTGCTTCAGTTCTTCCATAGCTGCACACAAAGCTGGTATTTTCTGTAAAGTTTAGGGGTATTAGACAGTAAATTTCAGTGAATGATGGACAAAGAAATGGCTCAACAGCTATGAAAATCCTAAAAGGCTTATAATTTTTCTTTGCTTTTACTAAGTAAATATAGGTGTCTTTTTAAGAGAAATATTTAGAAATGAACTGAAACAGCTGTTCTGAATGGATCTAAAGACAACAAAATCCAGCAGTATAGTGTACATACTCCCTTTTCCATCACTCCTCCCTTTGTAAACTCAGAACTTGAAGAGCCAGCGACTGAAGTCAATGGAAAGTGAAGCTGCTGAGCAACTCTGTAAACAAACTCTCACAGCTCAGTGAAGTATTCACAGAAATACATCCAAAAATGTGCTTTTTGTTTGTATAGTGTCTAAATGCTCGCTGACTGTATCAACCTTTTATGCAACTGCACTGCACCATAGGATGAAAGGATGTGTGTTAGCCAAGGATTTCTTGTGATCTCTCAAACCTCCCAGGTACGCAGCAGAAGTAATTGTAGTGCGAGTAGTGAGTCTTCAACTTTAAAGGCAAAGGCACTAATAGCTATGGGTGCTCATTACTTTCAAAGCAAAACTAGGGCAGAACAGGACTCAATGCTGGTAGCAGTTTTCACTATTTCTTTAATAATGCTTATTTCATGCTGTAGGATGTATACTGTACATGTCCCTGTGTGTTCTATTACATTTCTGAAGTGTTATATTATTTCTGTAGTCTCAACGTGGAACAGTTCCATGGATTAACTAATTAGAAAGTTCTTCAAAGTAAGTACTAAACCAGTATTTTTCTACTTATTTGAAAGATGGGATTTTAAACCGCTCTTATTTTTGAGGATGCATGTAACACACTCTACATGTTTTATTCATTCTCGTCAGCAGTTATATGATGTTCCATTTAGTAAGCAGTGATGTTAAAGCCATGATTTTAAAGGGTGGTTTCAGTCATTTGTTATTACTTCAAATGCTTAATTGTTTTAATGGAATAAATTTGGTTTCAAAATATTTCAGGATCTTAGCACTGCAGAAATTAGTTTCCCTGTTCTGATTGTCATATAGTGACATACTGTTTCCTTAGTAGTTATCAGATAGTTCATCTTTGAAGGGACATGACCAAGTATTTGTGTGTAGAAAACTGTTACTATTAACTTATTTCACCTATTCTTAACTGATCTACTTACATTCCTCCAAAGACTGAGGAGACACAAAGCAATACCCATGAAAGCAGTTGATCCAGTGCAGTGCTGGGACTTCCAAGACACAGCTGTGCACGGAAACAAAATCTGAAGAACAGGGGAAAAATATACTGATAATAACATGGATGATATGTGTCCAACTCTTCACAATTCCTGACAGTGTGAAGTGCCAGACAATTCTGAGAGGACAGTTTTAGGGCAGAGATGAGTAGCAGTATGGGTGGGAGAGCTACAAGACGCCAGTTTCTCCCACCCTGTCTTGGCTTCTGTGGCAAGCTCGTCAGCCACAGATCCTGCTCATGCAGAAAAAGAGAAGTACATTTATTTAGGCCCTGGTCCATGACTTAAAATGCTATGTTGTTTTCTGAGTATTCAGGGAAACGTGATGATTTAACTTCGATTTAATGACCCTGCTGTTCTGACCTCTCCCCACCTGTTATGACTCAGCTAATGTAGGATACCAAAACCATTAAAATTATACAAGCATTTTATCTTCTATTTGACTGTTGAAGTTGCTGAACATGTAGAGTGAAACTTTGATACAGTTTGAGTGCGAAACATTTTCTATTAAATAAAATAGTAAAGAATCTGATATATCCATTTGAAAACTGCAGATCTAACATTCAAGGTTATATGGTTGTATAAGATGTGGTGTACACATCCCCCCTTGAAAAAACCCCAAATTTTAGTTAGGGCATACGCAAACGGCAGGGAGGCAGAAGCCATAGAGGAAGCTGAGCTCTGTG
Source organism: Geococcyx californianus (assembly GCA_013389885.1). Classification (NCBI taxonomy): domain Eukaryota; kingdom Metazoa; phylum Chordata; class Aves; order Cuculiformes; family Neomorphidae; genus Geococcyx; species Geococcyx californianus. The sequence continues at coordinate 291,701 of VWPV01023476.1, forward strand.
CCTGAAGACATTCCTTCTGGTAGGAGCACAGCCAGCAGCGGTGAGGGAGCGATGCGCCTTTAGCACAGTGCCTGAGGAATCAAATCCCTGATGCAGGAGACAACAATCAAATCGCATCCTAAGACAGAACAAGATAAAACTCTTTTACCTTTCTTGTTCCACAGTGATGCCACTTCAAGAAGGAGTGTAAGATCTGAGGGAGCAAAGAACAGGGTTGACTCACCATGCTTCCACAACCCACAAGCGATGGCACTCGTTGTCATGAGACGGGAGGGTCAGCCTTGGGTCAGCTTCAGCCTTAAGGATGTTTTCTGCACTTTCTTCAATGACCAGACTATTACTGGGATATGTGCAAGGTATTGACACTGGAACTGATGACTCTTCCTGCTAGCAGGCTCTTTACAGGACTTCCTTCGTGCTTAGCTTTGCGTCTTGCAACTCCTCTTTCTGAAAAATAGATACATATTGAATAAGAAACCTGAGGGAGCATTAGGCTTGCCTACCCCACAGCTTGTCCGCTGGGAAAAAACTTAGTCAGCTATTGAATTTTTCCTCTGTATTACAGTTTTTACATCCCACTATTTCTTCCAGATAGCTGGTTCTCATAAATTATGCAATGAGAGTACAACTCAAAATAAGGGCGAGTGATATCCTCCAAAGAATTAATTTGAGGCTTCAACTAGATTATTCCTGTTTGAGGCCATATAGAAGATTATTTTGAACGTGCCTCAGCAAAAATAGCCATGCTGCAGAATGTCTGGGGAAATGAAGGAAATCTTGAGAATCTAGCTAACACATCTTGTACTGGAAAAGTCACAGAAACTCATTGAAGAGGAAGCTATGCTAGGAAAAAAAAAGGCACAAACCAAATCTAACAGCTGAGAAGATGAAGAAATCACCTTTCAGAAACCAGTAGGGTGTAATTCTTCAATTCTCTTCTGCAGACCTCAGACTGAAATCTTGTCAACCTCTCTTTGGGAAGGTGTAAGAGAAAAAGAGGAGGAATAAAACAAAGTATTCTATCTACAGCTGTCAGAAAGAAACGTAGTGATTCATTTTACATTAATATTCAATATACATTAATATTTTACATTAATATGGAGCTAAGAAGAAGAGGAAATGATAATTTTGCAATGTAATGAATACTTCGCCCATTTATTATTTTTATATTCCAAAACACACAGTAAGGCTTTAGAAGAAGGCTGCATAAGTGCCATCTATATAGTAATCTGAGTACACTGAATTGAATTGGACACTTGCTGTTCACAAATATGGGTTTAGAAGTTCAAAAAAATCCCCAATGTAAGTTGTACTGTGCAAAACATCAAAGGAAAGTGATGTACACACATTCCAAAGCAAAACATAATTCAAAGAATTTAAGTACTGTTTTATACATTTGTTTTCTGTTGCTCTTTTGCTTTGCTTTTTGTGTCTGTGGAACGTTGTTCAGTTCTTCCATTAAACTTTGCCAGTTAATCACTACTCTTCAACAGCTTTCTCTAATAACAGATTCAACACTGTATGTTTAACAGCTGATGCATGAACCTTGGCCTGGGGAGCCATGAGCATTGCTCAATGAATACTTCCAGCATGGATTTGACTCTCTTTCTCCATGCTGACTCAACAGCATATCAAACAAAACATTTCATTATGTAGCCTCCATGGGACATGTGGTTCCAGAATAGAGAGCATGAAATGGTAGGAACACTCCACTATTATTTTCTTATTATTTTGCACTTATAGAGTGATTGGCAAATGATGGCACACACCGTCGCAAGGCAGATGTTATAAATTGGCTCAATATGATATATATGGCTGCCAAGCAGCTATTTAAGTGTATCTTCACTGTTTCCAGCAAAAGTAATGACAGAGAAGTAAAGACATCCTGAAGCAATTAGGACATTAGGAAGAAAATTTGGCACGGATTTTTAAAACATACATGCAAAAGGAAGAACAAATTGAAAGCATACCATACTTGAAAACCTAATGGAAAAGGAGTAATTGATAAACACAAACATAAAAACTGTTCAGCTAATGATATTAGCATAGATCACTTATTTAGTCTCCGAAATACATTTAAAAAAATGTCAAAGCCTACCATGATAAAATCAATCAGCACTTTAAAAAGCTATAGTCTTTTTCTAAAACAATAGGCAATAAAATGCAAAAAGTTTTCTTGACTGAACCAATAGGTTACTGTGATTTCAATTCTGAATGGATTCATTTTGGACTTTCATTCTCAGATCTTCCAGTAAAATCTCTGAAAGTTGCCAAAATATGCAACCAAGAAGCAAGAGAGAGAGTCTGGAAGTCTCACGTGCTGTTCACAGTAAGTAGTTATGTTTAAAACTTATTAAGTCTGTAAACATCACCAGCATAGGGACAGATTTTTGTACTGCTGCTTACTGGTACATGATACTGCTTTTTAGCATTAATGTTTCAATGCTACCCCAATGACTCAGTGAAGGTCAGGATCCACATTTTGGAAAACACTCACCAGTCAGTAATAACTTGAAAACTATCTGTTGATAAGTCTATTACCACAGTGTTAATTCCAGACCTTTATATAATTTTAAGAATTTAAATGACAAATTTCAGGGACTTGATGGCATTTTGCATTCCTTAAAGAGAAATAAAGAGGAAAATCATTGAGATTTCAGAATGGTTCCCTCTGAACTTACCTGTTTATATGAAGAGAAACTTCCCATATAAAATACTGAAGAACCAAGGTCACTTGATAATGGGCTAGACTGTAAGACCATGCCTGTGACTAAGTCAGTCCTAAATGACTCATTAAGTCCTTTTCATCTCCAACGCCTCCAATTAAACCTCTGCCATAAAATGATAAATAAATATCCAAAGACAAGCCAAATAGAAAAAGATATTTCCTCTAGAAAAGACCCAAGCACCTTGAGGGAAATGTAAATGAAATTTTTTTGCGTTGGAAGGATTTAATATTGCTATGGGATGTCAATGAAATCAAAATCCCGTAAAGGATAATAAATGCCTATTTGTCCTAAAATTAAGGAAGCTGCGTGACTTGGAAACACTTCTGAGGCATCTATTTAAGAACTCATATATCCCTACAAATGCAACGCTTTATTGTCACGTCCCATGCTGGAAGTCATTGACGAGAACTTACACCTTTTTTTTCTTTTTTTTAACAAACAGCTGACATTTTTAAGGATCTGCCAGGAGATTTGTGTAAAAATTTCCTAAGCTTATTTTCTAACACGCTAAGTTTGCCTTCCTGCTTTCCAGAGGCCCACCTAGCTTGTTATTTCATAGTGAGGCTAGTGTTTTGGAGCTGATTGAAGTGTTCAGTACTAATATGTATGAGGCTAGCTAACACTGTCTCCTCCACTAAGGAAGAATATTTCCTTTTCGACTCTTGGCATTCCTAATTCCTTTACGCAGCTGCTTCAGAGAGCTTCATGGCCAGCTGCCTACAGCATGCCACTTATTGTGCTGTTCCTTTTTTGGTCTGGATTTTTTTTATACTATATTCTGTAATGCTGTTATTACTCATAGCAACCTTTCATATTTAACCATTATATGGCACTGTTTAATGGTCTGATTTAAGCTTAGAATTTGCATAGTCATAGGTTATCAGTGTCAAATGATCCAATTTCTTGCACTCATACTGGGATCACATTCTGCTCAGGATCTTTTTGCTTATTTTAGTTCTTTGAAAGCCATCACTTCTCATAAAATGGGTTCTGTTTTCTTAAGCTTTGATTTGAATACCTCTTCCCCCTCCTCAGTGTTTTTTTGAAGGAAATCTGAGCAAATGCAGACAAAATAGGGAAAACCTGACAGAAATATTTCATAGATCAGCAGAGCTCTCTCAAGTTGAAAGTTTGAGCCACTAATAAGGACAGCAGAAGGAAGCAGGAGTTTGGAAGCAAAAGACTGATGTATTTTTTTTCCATAGGCTTGGCCCCCAGCTCTGCTTTTTTGCATATAGAAAACATAATGAGAAATGGTTTTCTCAGGACTTGCATCCTAGTTCTTCATTACATCCCAGCAGCATGAGGTGGTGGAACACGATCTTGTACGGAACCAGCCCAATATTCCAAAATCAAGCAAATACATGCATGCAAGTCACATGAAGGTTTTTCATAGAGGTCAAAAGTGGATTAAATTGTCCTGCAGATATTTGCTAGGTCCATGATGTCCTGCTTTCAGTAAGTACTGAAATGAAATACAGTATGTCACTGCAGACTTGGGTCCTGATGCCCCCCCACATCAGTTCTTCTCTGTCCTCTTTATTCATGCTTCTGAGCTCCAAGGCATCTTCCCTTGCTGAACTTGCCCTTGTTTCACACCAGGAACAGCCTTTTGGCTCAGTGTGCCTAAAAAACCACTTAACATTTTCTTGCATAAGTTTTGTTTTACATCTGTCATAAGGTTTGTACAGGTGGTAAAATTAAAAGCTATTTCCAGTAGCGCTTAACAAAGTAACTCTGCTGACAAAAAGAGCAAGTAACACACCTGTCAGAGCAAACATGTGTCTGTTTGAGCGCTGAAGTTACAAATAAACCAGTACTAAACTATGATGAATAACAACTGGCATTTATTTTCGGCTTTCTTCTCTGTGTGGGTAAGAACAAGTGGCATAAAATATGCAGCTAAAGCTGAGAAGTTTTTTGTTTTTTGGGGTTTTTTTTATTTCATCTGGTTTGAATAACTAATAGTTTATCTCTCATCTTGAAACTGTGTCATGAAGCTATTAATAAATTTTCCTCTCAACATGGGGATTTGAAATGACACTTTCTATTACCCAGTAGTGAGGCTTAATATCAGGCCTTGAGTTTTGGGAGCAGTCTGAGGGGTTCTTGTTTCCTTCTTTTGATGCTATACTTGTGTTTCTAAATAAAGATATTGTGAGGGAAAGGACAAGAATTCAATGTAACTCAAGCTTAAAATACAGAAGGTAGCTCACTGCTACATTCAGTCATTATCAGTCCACCTTAATGACTTCTTCACCAGATGAGACACGATAGATAGGGAAAATGAGAACTGTTCATCCCAGAACAAGATGCACCAGATTGGTTATACTGCACTGTCAGGCCTTGAATACTTGACTCACCGTATCAGTGACTCTAAGTTATGAGTAGCTATAACAGTAGCTTTTCCATAAGCAGAAGTACTTGCTTAGTCATGTCTGCTAGCAGTCCAAAACAGAAGGAAAGGAAGGCAACTGTAATAAAAAACATGAATCGAGTAAAGATAGTTTAACCTTTCAGGCAACTTTCCTATCTGACGTTCACATGATGCAGAACAATTAAAAAAAAAAAAAAAAAGAAAGAAATAGTAGAGTACATTATTCTAAACCAAGAAAAGGAGAATGGATTTGCTAGACCATTCCCAAAATGGGCTGACAGCCTTTCACAGCACTGAGCTTACCACAAGGAACGTGCGCCATGCACCTCTACTGCAGGACGTTCTCTCAGCATAACCAGGAGCTGTAGGGGTCCCAGCCAGAAAAAACATTATAAGCTTTATTTCCTGAGTAAAATTTTTAGATTTTGTAATTGTGACAGGCTTTATTGATGAATGTGTACCTTTCTATTGTATGCAACGTTAGTGATTAAGTTAAATTTACTCTGTCCTGCTTTATAAGAAACAATATTAAGCCTGAAATAGAAAGTAAATGCAAGATTGTATTTGGTTAGGGGCTGTATGCAGTTCCCTCAAGTTGGGTTAAAATGACAAAATTCTTGAGGTTAACGTTGCTTTTGTTCTTAAGATTTCTGTTTTCTCTACCATTTATAACATAGCAATACCCTTGTTATTATCTTGATGAGGTAGTTTCAAGCTGCATTTACTGTTTGGATTTACAGATTGTGGATCTGGCTCAAAGCAACGAGGATTACGAGATCCCGTTTTGAGTAGGTACCTGCTGAGGTGCTGGCACCTCATTGTTCTGTTTACTGCAGCGGTCTTTGAGCCAGGCTTTGGTGGTCGTTTACAACTGTGCTTCCGCTCCCTGACCTATTTCTTCAAGTGACAGTAGATGTGTTCCAGAATAGAGACATGCTGGTAGTTTGAGCCCTAGTTTCAGTAAACCAAAACGTTTATATTCTTCTTCTATTACCAAAAAAGTTGTTCTATGTTTATATCTGCCCTGTTTCTTTAAGTCTTCTTGGTCACCACACAAAATTGCTGTGTTACGCAAGCCCAGAGGAATTAATTCTTTACTGTGGCATTACTCCATACTTCTGCTTTGGTCCCAGTATCTGCTGAATTGTTTTAGAGGTTTATAATGATATGAAATGCTGAATGTTTCCTGAAAGACATAAAATTTTCTCATTCTCCCTTCCTTCCTTCCCTCCCCTATTTGATGTCAATAACTATTGCAGGAGCAATCCCAAATTCTTCAGGAATAAAGGTGGCGGTGGGGAATAATTTTCACACCAGCCATGACTTGACGCTTCAATGCACTTTAGCTATGCCGAACTGCATGGGTGGAAAACATGTAAACAATTGTAAATATTAAAAATATATCTCTGCATTTATGAAGATGAAACTGTAACAGGAAAAAAAGAAAAAGGAAAATCAGTTTTAGCACAGAAGAAATACTGACATTTTGAAAATTATGTGGCTAGAATTGATAGAACAGCTAGATACGATATTTATACCATCACCTTCCTCCATGAAAGGTTGGGATAACTGGAAAGGCAGCAACAGGGCAGAAGTAGTGGCTGTCATAAGCAGCACCAACTCTACAATGACTGTAAAATGCTCCATAAAATGACCCACCATTGACGTGACAAACGCACTGTCAGACAAAAAGACAATGTTATGTTTCCCAAAGCAACAGTTTACTCTTTGTTGCATTGTATAAAATTGCAGCGTCTCTCACTCACGCTATTTTCTTTTACGGTTTTTTGTAAAAGAAGTCCCAAACCAACAGCTATTTACCTGACTTTTGCATAGGATGTTTCCAGGGTTCTGAAGTTGTTTTCTGTTCTTGGAAAGCGAATGTTACTGCCCATACAGGTGTGTCCTCTGCAACAGGGTAAAGCCTGAATCCTGAGACATTTCAGTATGGTTAGTGCAGAGAGCTCCTCCGGGGGCTGCCGGCATGGGAGCTGGGGTACGCAGCAGCAGCAGTGCCTCTGGACGGAGACAATATGGTCCCTGCTGCCAATGAGCTGCCCTCCTGGGCACGCATTGCTGCAGCTTCAAGGAGGTGAGATGTCCTAAGTCCATGAGTGCATGTTCATGCTGTTTTGTTATCGACCTTTCTAAATTTGAGCTCAAACATTGCTTCCTTGTGCAGGGGTTATTCACAGAAAGTGAACCGGATCCCATTACACTGGAGCTGCACGGAAACGCTGGAAACCCTTGTTCTTCTGCGAGGCTGCACATCTCCTCAGAACTTGAAGAGGCTGCTCTGTCAGAGGGTACAGACAAAATGAACCTCAAGGCAGAATGGGATGCTGGGATTAAGAGAAAGTTTCCTTATTGGGGTAAGTTGGTGAGAAGCCCTGTTAGTTGGAGGCTCAGTTCAAAATGAGGGAGTCAACAATTTTCTCTCAGAACTGTGTTGAGAGCTCTGTGCTAATCAGAGATATCCCAGTACAAGTTCTGAAAAATGGATGTAAGACAGTACAAGGACAAATCTGGGTAGCCACAAGACTCCGTGGTGCAGGAGCACAACAGTGACTCCAGCACTCTTCTTTCTCTGCCATGGCCAATGCCTTTTTATCTTCAGCACTTTCCATAAAAGACACAAGGGCCGTCTTCCCTGAAAATGGGTGGCTATTTTTCTGTTTGCAGGGAGGAAGATAAGGAAGAGGGAAGAGATCTGGGAAAGCCCAGGAGTAACATTATATCCCCACTCCCACATTGTCTCAGCATCCAGGACTACATCACAGAAAGCACGTACTAGAAGCAGCTGGAAATTAAGATACCTATGTCAAGTGCATATGCTCCTGTTATTAGAGTTAAAATAGGATTTAAGGAAGGAATGAGGGAGCCAAAAAGGCAGGGAAATCAATACTTTATAGCATTGGCAAGCTTGGAGGCATTTTGCAACTTGCTCCAATTCTGAACCCGTATTTGCAGAAATCACAGTACTAGACAGCAGCATGATGTCTCTCCCAGCAGTGCTTTTAAGTGTAATGCAAAAACCATCCAGCCTAGTGGCATTACAGAGTACTACTTGGCAAACTGCGGCATTAATTTGAGCTCTTAGCCTATTGTTATCGGGGACCGATATCCAAAAATAGACTGAAGGCTACTTATAGTGCATCTCATTCAAGACTTCTAGTTCCAACCTCCAAATGTAGTATTTGGGAGGATGCTGTTGGGTTCATTTTCTTCAGACAGAAAAAACGTATTTCTTAACATTTTTTTAGTCCAGCGTGTTCAGTCTGCCCTAAATAGTTTTCCAGAAAAGCTGCATCAAAACATTTCCTCCTGGTGTCAAATCTTTGGCCCCGCACTCATAATGTTTCCTCTCTCGGAAGAAAACACTATAGAAAGGAGACAGGTGCAAGAAACCTACAGAGAAGAATTTCGCCATTAGTTTCTTGAATAACACCCACAATGGTGGCAAGAATGGAAAAAATAAATCAGTCCTAACATCCATTTGGCATTTGGCTTAGATTATTAGCACAGAAAGTATGAAAACTACTTTCAAAAGTGTATACTATACATTGAAATGTTTTTGTTACTCTTAGCCCTCATTCATGGGATATGAAAGGGAATCCTTCTCAAGTGTCTCATTTGAAGACAGATAAACTACGTTTCCTTGAAACTAATACTAAACTAGAACAAGGCAAGGTTTTTCACAAGCATTAGATTAAAAGGGAACCAGCACAGGAGCTTTTGGGAAACACAGTGAAAAGGGGGATGTGTTACCATGGCAAAGCATGTTGAAATTCAATATCCAATACTTCTTTCATAGGAACTCATAATGGGTAATTCAGTTCTTTTCATTTTAGAAAGAAGTACTTTATTGTTTTTCCTTTGTTTTATAAAAACATGCCCATGTTTTTTTTTCCTAAATATGTTCTAATATATCCAGTTAAGACTATACAAATGATATCTGCTTTCCTTTAATCTTTCAAATATATAGCAGCTTAAGATGCTAGGGAATGATCTTGGGCTCTACAACAGGCAAAATACAGGAACTAAAGTTGTCCGGGAAAGAAACAGGCCAAGCCAATCATGTTACAATTGTTCTACAAAACCAAAAATGATAATCAATCTGTTTTTAAAAGTAAGATGTACCTGTAAAGTTATTCTATTGGGCAGGATCTTAATATTTTAGTGAAGTGGTGAAATGTCACGTTAGTTTGGTTGTCCCTTCTCAGGGGTCTCTGTACTGTGTTCGATTGTGTGGCATGGACACACCGATTAATTTGCACTGTAATCTAGTCATATCCCTGATAAGGGATAAGGTTTTAAGCTTTTTGATAATTGATGACAGTATTTTGTCTTAATATTGAAGAGAAAATAGAAAAATATTATGCAAGCTGTTCAAGTGATCTGCGATTTATACCATGTCCTTTCTTGATTTTCACTCTGTATCCCACCATTGTTACATCAGAAACAAAGAAAGAAACCCCAGCTTTCCAATAATGAATTTCATAGTTATATATAGCTATACTGCATCTAGGATGTCATTCATCTAGGATACCCCACAGTCTCTATACTCAGTGCTACAAACTATTCCTATCTGTCAACCTATAGCAACAGGCAGCACCTGGAAAGGGCATTTAGAGAGAAAACAGAGGAAGTAGTGCTGGCAGCTCAATATATGTGAATGACATTTCCAAGTCAGTGTTAAGATGTTACCCTTTAGAATGGTATTAAGGGAAACAGTGCTATTAGAGTGTCTGAGTAATATCCCTAAGTCTGTTCCAGCCTCTTTATGCCAAGTAGAAGATTGAAGATGCATAAGGTATTCTCAAAGCCTGCATCCTGTTGAAAGAAAATTGTCTTGGCACAGGATTGCTGCAAGACAGCTGTAGGCTGCTCCCTGGAGAACCCCTTCTAGGCTCCAGCACACCAGAGGAGAATGGAGCCAAGGATGAAGGCTGGAAGAACATACTAAGAGCACAGCTTTTGCATTACCACAGCGCAGATGTTTGGAGTGGCACTAAGATCTGGTTGTGCAGGCTGAAATGTGGCCCAGGCTTTTGAGCTGTCTGGATTACACTGCAGTCGGGAGACCCACATAGTAAGGTGGACACAAGAACATTTTGTTGGCTTTAACCGTGATTTTTTCTTTTTCTCTCCCAGCACCCTGATTCTGTGTACTCCATGTTCGATCTGCGTGCTGTGTATTCATGGTTTTCTTCAGAAGAGAAAAACAGAGAGAGAGAGAATTCCAAGTTGAAAATTATTTAAAATGGTCACAATGCATGGTTGTGATGCTGCTTGCAAGGTAATTAGCTGTGCTGAAAAGCATCTATTTTCAAGTTTGGCTTCACCGTTCTTGAAAGTAACCAAGTTTGGCCATCTATATGGGTAAATCTGCGTTTGTGCTGTGCTACGTAGTTGATACGAGCTGGTTTTTGGTTAGTGTCAGTTTAAAGGCCTACGAATTCTCTCAATAGGGATCTAACTCTAAGAGAGTATTCCTGATTCTCATGTTTGATCTGTGCACACATCACTTGTCACGTCATGATTCAGGTGCTGCCCAGCTTCAGGCATTGAGTTGCACTTCTGCATCTAAAAGGACTGCTGCAATGAGTTAATGGAGATTTGAATATGCATTTATAGGCTTCTGATCTATTGTATTAAAAACTGGGCAAGTCCTGCACACCTCTGAAGTGCCTCTGGGGAAAAAGGACTAAGTTTGTGTGTCATCGTTAAGGTAATTAGACAGCTCATGGATAACTCAAGTTAAAATGTTTTCTGCAACAACATCACAGTGTTTTGAGAAAGATAAAGAACTGTGAATTGAATTTGAAGAGGTTGGTAGACCCTACTTCACTGAGAAGATAGCCTCATTATACTGTCAAAGCAAAACCTTTCTGTTTTACATAGATTTTTATTGTTAAATCAAATTTATTTTTATTCCAAGAGTATACATTTACCTCGTTAAAGAGCATAGTGTGCATAACTATTGGCAGACAGAAAGAAAATCTCTTTTAATTGATGAATATGAAGAAAATTAAGAATAGATTAATCATTACTGATGGATTGTTAAGGATTTCCATCCCTAAAATAAATATGTAATGATTTTAGTCCTGTTGTTATGGCAGCCAACTTCTTTCCTTATAAGATTTTCCAACTAGCTATCTCTCTCTGTAGATAATACAATAAGATTTTTCTGGATTTTAGAAAAGTAGCACTGTATGTAGAATTAATTTTCTTTGCTCAGTTCATTTTCTGTTTCTGCAGTGGAATTGTAACTTTAAGGCTCCCTTCTTATTGAAATTTCTGGGTTTAATTCCCAGAACTCTTTTTCTTTTGCCTTAACACAGCTACTCTGACAGACATACAGGTGACATATAGAAGTGGTGTACTGATAGTAGTCTTTGGTGTAAGGGGAGAAAATCTGTTCCTTTTTCTTACAGAATGCCAGTACCTCTTCTTTTCCCTGAACTGCTTCTGATGCTCACATAGTTTCCTGCTCAGTGGGCTAAGATATCAGAGGTCAATACCATGTTCACTCCTTACCCCTTTTTGTCTTTTCACAGGACAGATTGCAGGTTTTTTATAGACCAGGAATACCCATGTCTAGACTTTGAGAAAATCAAATCAAACACAGCAGTATAGCAGCTTGATTCATAGTATCATTTATTCCACAGAAAGATCAGGTAAGGCTACATTTCGATTTAGGCATAAAAAAGCCCTTCTGTGCATGTTGATATTCAACCTAAATGAAATTTAATTTTTATTACTTTCAGCTGTGCCTTTGTGGCCGGGCTAATATAAAGCCCTCAGATATGAAAAAAATGCTGATGAATAAATATTATTGCTACTTAAAGTACCAATTGAAAAACCTGTTAGACCCAAGAAGTTTGTGAAATATCTCTGAAACATATATGCCATTGGCCTACAATAAACCAAACCGATTTTATTTGCTTTTTCATATTTAACACATGGTGTATCTATAATCACTGGTTTAAGTGCAATTTACCTGTCTAATCCTATATTCAGACTTTCTTGTAGGTAATATTTAGAGTTAATCTGTTGATGATGTTTAACTAAACAGTCTGTTTTCAGGTACCGATAACACAAAGATAAAATTGTAAATATTTCAAAGAATGTCTATGGAAATTTGTAATTATATGTCCCTGTGACACGGTATTTCCCTTCATGGCTGCAGTACTCTTAATGACACCACATACAAAGAGTTCTTTGCTTATTGCTCTTGGTAGTGAAGGGTATGTTGAGCTGGGGCTTTAATTTTGTGGACTCCCTGTTAATTTACAGAATGTTAAAAGAAAAAATTTAATATGATTTAAGTCCTTAAATTGATGGATTCCCTTTCTTCTGGTTGCTATAGAAACTGTGTTTGTCTGAAGTGCTTGAACTGAGTTACTAAGCATGATCATCTCACAGTTTGTGGGAAATGCTATATTATGAAAACCAGAGTTTCATTAAGTTCTATAGTTACACTCAGAAATATGTCCTTTAAGCACATTTAATGTTTCTACTTGTCATTTTTTTCCAGTGGTATGAAATAGTACACCGAAATCTCTGTAAAGTCTTGTAAGAAAGAGAACTTCTGGATTTCAGCAGAACTGTGGGCTTTCACTGCATGCTGTGCGTATCCATTGGTGAATCAATTGGACCATGGACCACGCTTTGTTTTAAACCAGCAAAAAAAATAATCAATGAAAGACATGGTAGCCTTTCATTTTTCAGGAGTCTGGTGCAGCTTTTGGAATCTCCCTGGATCACCATGTGCATATCCATACAGTGTGTAAACAAGGTTTGCAAAACCCTGTGCTACAGCTGTTTCTCATTTTCATCTCGCGGATGCTATCTTGCTTACAGGGCAGCTCAGTTAAAAATCTCTGTTGACTCATAAGGTCAAGATGTATAACATTCAGTTTTGGTCAAAAAGTGTATAACTCCTTTATCATCCACACAACAAAAATCTTGATGCAAACCCATGTTTTACCAGGAGCAGAAGACTGTAGGTGCAGAAATAGTGTCAAAGCTCCATTTTTCTGTGAAGCACAGTCGACTGTAAAAGTCTAAAAAATATGCTTATTCATCTCATTATTATGGAAAGTTCTGGTGACTCACCGCATTGGCAAGAAAAGATGGTTTAGTTTAGTTGTTACTGTTTGTAACCAAGTTTCTGTTAAGATGGAAGCAGAACAAAACCAATATGGTAGGTTTTGTGGGTGTATGTGGACATGCCTGCTGCTTTTTGATGTTCACATGCACTTTGAGTTAAGGAGCAGGGGAGGTTTCTGCAGGCATGTCACTGAACCAGCCTGTTCTTAGCAGTGAATAAATGTGGCTAAGACAAGAATAAGAAAAAAAAGAGGAAGTCTTAGTCTTCCCCCACCCTCCCCAGAGGCAGGACTTGGAGTGATGGAATTTCCCTAGCGGGGAAACAAAGTCATAATGTCTAACTGTTAGGACATAAGGACCGCACAGTGGCCAGGAGTACGGAAGAGCACTGACTCCAAAGGTCAGAAAGATAGAGAGGAAAAGATACTCAGCTCAGAGCATGTGCAAAAAGTTCAAGAACACAATCACTGCCAAAAGAAGGCTCAGGAGTATTGAGGCAAGGGAAGCAGAGAAGTAGATGTCAGTCTGGTTTTTTTACGTTTGCCGATCTGAATGCACGCATAAAAGCACGGAGATATTCTACGAGTAACTACCAAAAGAAAAAAACTCCTGAATCTCATTTCCTTTTGCATTCAGCCACCCTGTACTCCTATAAATAGTGCAGCTAACGAGATCTGAGAGCAGACTTGCTCACACTCCTTGGGAATGGGGAGAGCTAGGCTAGGAAATGCAAATCTAGGACAGACGATGCAATTCCAATGACTCTAACAAACGGAACTCATTCCCCTCAGTGTGTACTACAGGAAAACCAGGAGCTGAAAGCTATTATTAAGAAAGGACTTGGCTGTTGTACTGGTTTCTGTACATAGCAGAATCACATGTCCAGCCAGTGGGAACTCTTCTGAGGCTGTGAAAGACAACAGCCTTTGTATTAGGAGATAAGAAAAGGAGTTATTCCCAGTAAAGAACTCACTGCAACTCAGCTTTTTCTATCATTTCCAAACTTCAGAAGTTTGAGAGCTGTTGATTCAAGTTAATATTCTCTAAATTAGTTGCCAGTTCCCTCCTGGAAAAGTGCAATCCAGTTTTCAGGGAGTCGAAAGCCTCATGCTATCAGCATTTTCACTTCTCCTCCCTTAATTCAAGTTTCTTTTCTTTCTTTTCCCTCTGAATTTCCCATATATGTAGACTTCAGAATTTGAAGTAATAATGCAGTTCTCACTTTTCAGTTTTACAGGCCAGTATACAATATGGCATGGAGATAACCAGACCTCAGAGAAAGCAGAGGACTAAAAGTTTTCAGTAAAGCAACAATGTAAGTCTTTCAGAAATGTTGACAAGCCCTGGAGTGAGGAGGATGCACAAGGGTACTGGCAGTGTACATAGTCAAACAAATCATATGGATATTTAATGAGGATGTAGTTTTATGGGGGTTTTTTTCAGAGTGCCTTATAAACACTAATTATGACTTGCTCCTTAATTTCTTAGATGAATAAACAGAACTATAAATAGATTAAGCAGCTTGCTGACCTCCCTGAGTGAGTCAGTAACAAGCATGGCAGCAGGGGTTTTTTTAATTTTTGATTTTTTTCTGATTATTACCCTGCTAAAAACCTTATTCTATGTGGACAAGACTGCATGCCTATGTTCACATGAAATGGGGCAAAGAAAGTTACATAGAAAGATTTATTGGAAAGGTAATAACCAGTTTAGATAAAAGCACAAGACTTCCGTACATCCAGTTGGGGTTTTTCTCAAAATTTCCCCTTCACTCTCTTGAAGCAAATATGATACTGGACTAATTTTTATTGGAAAAGAAGAGATCTCTTTGATATGTTTACACATTATTAGTCATTGCATCTTGGAGGTAAGTTGCCCTTGGCTTTCTGCATCTGGCCCCAGGGTAAGCAGATAAAGACAAATGCTTTCCCAGTGCCAGGATTCCACAAGGACACAGTCCAGCCCTCCACTCCTCTTACATGTCTCCTTTCCTTGCAATCTCTTCAAAAGATCCTGTGCATTAAAAGAGCCAAGTTAATTATTTTAAAGGTTCCAATAGTTTATTTTTCAGTAAGATTCTCAGACATATGAATCACTAGGAGTAACCGTAGCTCAGGAAAAATTTCTGGGAGTTGGACATAACAGCTAACACTTGGTCAGAATCAGTTATATGGGACCTGGAGGCAACGGGAAAAGGAAAAGCAAAGATTTGCAATGCCCTTGAAGTGCACAGGGAAGCCAAGAAGGCATTTTAGCTAAGTTTAGTGCCATAAACCAAAAAACCCACCCCAGATAAAAGTTTTGATCTTGATCTAATTAATTCCTTTGTATTAAAACAGAGCACTGACATGGACTTGTGTTGAACTCTGCTTTGAACAATAAGAACTTTGCCGAAAGGGGAAAAATGTTCGATTGTTGCATTTTTCTCTTTCTGCTGAATATTCCTTAGATATAACCCAAGTTAATGGATGCAACCTCAAATGACCAGTGTCTTAGAGAAAGTTTCTTTAAATGTAGTGGTCAGATCATAAATCTGAGTTCACATTTCTTTTTCAAATTGAAGAAAAACTGTGCAGACAAAAATGACAAAAGAACTGCAGTTATTTTCTCAAGCTTTTATTGTGGTGCAAGCTAAGCCTACGTCTTACTTATATAAACTCTCGTCCTCTAATAAAAATTCAAGCAACAAAAAGTAGTTTTCGTGCTGAGTAGAACTAACAAAACTAGAACACACAATATTTGTGCCAGTAAAGTATGTTTCTACACAGAACAGAGTATTCACAGGATTAGTAGTAATAGTATATGGAATCGATTTATGCCTGGCAAGGAAAATAGAACTATAACATTTCTTGTGAGAGGTTTTTTCCACGTTCACTCCAACAGTGTGTGTTGTTAGTTACATCTGTGACAAAAACATCACTTAAAGCAGGCTAGGAAAGAGAAACTTGGCTGGCTTTCACTATTACTTCATCTCTAGGGTTTGCCCTAGTGCACTTTTCCAGCAATATGATATTTGGATAGGCTCTGTATTGTCTTACTTAAAAGAAGTTACTGTTAGAGCCATCTCTCCTTCTAATCTATGAAATATATATAATTCTTAAATTCTGCTTAAAAAGTTACATTGAATAATTTTATAATAATGTAGAGCTTAGTCCATGTAAGTCAGCCATACGCCTTTACATATCATATTAATTAGCAACTTATCTTGGTTTAGGTGGTTGTAAACTGTGATCCAGCACCATCTTTACGGACTGAAGATTCTTTGTTGGGAGTTGTTATTTTATGGTTTTATGGTAAATTATAAATGAAATCCTAGTGTGTTATTGAATGAATTCCTATAATGTTATTTCATATTCATGTCGAATTTATGTTAAGGTTTTAAAAACAACAACAAGTCAATTTCACAAAACACAGAACTGATTTGTCCTTAGCATCCTCCACTCATTTCAATGTTTCGTCCCAAAGATTTATGAGCAGACAGTGCCATATGTCCTTGAAATACATTATACAACTTCAAGTTATTTGCTGTTGTATTTAATTTGTTAAGGAGGAAAAGCAAATCAAATTTAAGAGGAGGACTAGACATCCAAGTATTTTGTACAGAAATACTTAGTTGCCTGTTAGTTACCACCCTCGAGGAGCCTCTCATCTGTGAATCTCTAGTGAAAGAAGGAACTTTGAGAACAGTAGGATTTAATACATCAGTGCTTGCTGTGCTTAATGTCATGTAACTCCCTGCTCAGGACGTTGATGTAAGTTCTGTTCTTACAGAACAGTTTCTTCAACTCAGTTTATATTTCTGAATTCTACAGACTTTGTAACGGAGGAGAAAATACCAAAGTGTGCAGGACCCTCAGACCACAAGCAGTGTGGCTCTTGCAGTAGTCATTGCTGAAGTTTGGCTGGGGAAGAGTTAAACTATCTCTAAGCAGCAGACTTGTGTACTGGCGAAGTGTGAAGGTCATTTTAGCTTATTTCACGTATATTAAGCCACAGGCTGTCTTCTTTTCCACCCATTCCTTGCTCTTGTTTACATTCTGTGGCGATAGCTGTGATACAGACTTGAGAACAATGTGTGTCCAAATCAGATGGAAGGTAACTCGTATCACGTTCTGCCTCTCCACACGACACGTACCGCAGCAACTCTTAATTCCAGAGCCCAAGTTAGATGGTGTTTGTAATTTGTTCTTGGGTTTTTTTGCCTGTTTATGTGCCTCTGGATCTCAAACTACCCATAAAGCCATGAAAACAGAAAGAAGAAAATCCTCCCACTGCCTTTTGCCTCTCTCTGTTTCTCTCACAATTGCTAGCAGAGGGACATTGAAGTAAGAACAAGCCATCTCTGCTGCTAATAATAGTGCTGGAGGAGGCTGGGGAAAAAGAAGGAAAAACAGCTGCTCTAGAAACTTCTGCGTACCAGACTAAGCCAATGTGTGCTTCCGCTATCCAGATTTATGTAAAATGAGATTTTGATCTCTCAGAGTTTAGAGTGGTCCAATTATACTACAATATTCTAAATTTTTTCCTATATCCTTTTCCTATAACATTTATTTATCTTCTGCTCATTGAAAGGATACTTGGAACCAGTTTTGTCAGATGTGTGACTAACAAACCCTCCTCATTTGTGTGATTACTTCTTCAGTACAGGGGAGGAAAGAGTTAAGGGGAGAGATCAAAGCAGCTGGGATCTATCAAGCTATCAGGGCCCACTGCCAGGGGAAGATAAGGAACTGGGGCTAAGACAATGGCTTTGATCCCAGGAAGCGAGGGCTGTGGGTCAGGAAGCATGAAGTAAGGCTAAATCTGTTTAGTTTGGCACTTTTTTTTTTGAGTGGGTTCCTCATCCTTAGAGGTAATGTTTTTTCTTTTAATTGATTTTATTTGCTAGCAATGTGTTTTTGCTATGGTCTGGATTCAGATTTACCTGAGTGACAACAAGTGTGAAAATGGCTAAGGAGAGCTGTGATGCAAAGTGGTGTCTGAGCTGTGCAGAGTGATGTCATATGGAGTACAGGCTCATACTACGCTGAGTGCTGGTCTGTCAGAGAGAAGCCGGTCAGTTTGAGTCAAAGGTTAGGCGGTAAGGATGTCTTTGTGGACTGCAAGATGTTTAATGTGGATGTGTAATTGTCCTGACACCAGTATAGATATTTGCACCAACAGAGCTGCAGAGAGGAGTTCTGCTCTGTCAGAGTAAATATAAGGTGAAATTTACAGTCCTCTTGGAATGAAGAGTCGGATTCTTGAAGTTTTCCTTCCTTTTTCAATATGTTCATGTCAAAACAAAATTATCAAATTTATTCATGTGTGGCAGTGCTATTGCTATTAATGTATTCTGGAATAAGTTTTCCCCTGGAGAGCAGTATATGTTCTGGTGAGATAAAATGAGACATTATCTTGACCTTTGCCTTGAATTAACCCTATTCTGCATCGCCGCTTTCACAGAGATTAAAAAGTACAAGTGATTTGTTCCTCCAGCACTCCTCACTTCAGGCTTCTGCTGCCTTGCAGCTTGATAGAGGTGGAATTCAGTGTTTTCCCTACAACTTTTCTATGTACAAATTGAACGTACCAACCACTCGCTTTGTGGTCCTTCACGGCATGTCCTGGATTCTGTAAGCTTTGCAGCTGTAAGTCTTCTATCAAAAACTTCATCTCCTGGAATGCGAAAGTTTTCCCTATATGCAAGTCTTTGCATTATATCAGGTGTTACATGATGTCCTCCTATGTGGAAAAACTCCATAATTATAGTTGTTAAATTATATTTATGGTTCCTACTTATGTAAATAGAGCAATCCTCTGATACTTACTGTGATCTCTCCAGATTTCAGTATCTATGATGATGGCCAGAGGGATGTGGTTTGAACCAGAGCACGAGAACATTGTGTTTGAGATGGAAACATTCTGGGACCATGCATGCATGAGGATAAGTTAGTGCAGAAGTTAGTTGTGGTTATATACCATAATCCTTTGTGGAATATTTTGGCCCAGGGATGACTATTCATCTGTTGAGAGTAACACTGGGACAGTCATTACTGGAAATCAAGTCAAATGGAAAATAATGATCTTGCACTTAAGGCTCTGAGCTCTGGAAAGTAACAAGCTTTCGGTTTCTTCAGAATAATATATTCAGAACAATCATGTCTGATTTTTTCCTTGAATTATTAATTTTCTAATATTTCCTCAATTATCTTGCTATATATAAAAAAGAATAGCAGCTTTGTGGGTGCTTTTCTTGATATAACATTAGATAAGACTTTAAGCAAGAACCAGTGAAAATTGCTCATTGTGCTGCTTTCAACTCTTCATGCAATGAGAAAAAAAAAAAAATGGATATGACCATTGCACACAAAATTAAAAAGGACTTAAAGCATAAAAAAAACCTTTAAAATGATTGCATTTTTGGTCAATTAAACATGTCAGTGAAAGAAATCTTTTCTGTTTCTATTCCAGCTGTTTTCTCTGTACAGTCTGTAGTGTCTGTAAAATCAATATCTGAACTGGAAATAGAGGACTAGGTCCACATTGCAAACCAAATCTATTTAATGACCTGATGAGAAGGTCCTGGGGAGAAGTTTATTTCTTTGGTAGGTAAGGAGAAGGCTGGTGCCTTGTCTAGAGTTAAAGACTTATTCTCAAATATTTGTGTTAAATACGTGAAAACTGCAACAGATGTTGAAACTGACTTCAGTTCTGCAGTAACTGTCAAGTGCAAGAATATATCATCTTCAAAATGTGCGGTTGGCACTAACCTGTTGTGAATTAGAATTTACTCAGAGTTAGCAATGAACTGGTATTTTCTTATCAGTAGATTGAAATATGTGATCAAAATATGAGAGAAGATCTAAACTAACCTGGAATATGTTTTGTTACAGATCTGGGAGACTTCTAAAGCAAAGTCAGCCTTAATAGCTAAGATTTCCTCAAAAGGGAAAATCATTATTTATTTGCACAGTAAGTTTCGTAGTTTGAATAAAGATAGAAACACTTTACTAGATTTCTGGAGGAATAGGGCGATAGAAAATTTAGTCTTCATAACTTCGTGAATAGGAAAATGAACTGGGAAGAAAAGAAATTTCATTTGTGCCATTGTATGTCAACTGTAAAAATAATGTAGCCTTTTTTTTTGCACTCTGACTGTTTTGACCTTGGGATCTGTTGTTAAGAATTACAGAACAAATAATTTCTCTTCTTGAAAAAAGACAGAAAATTAAATGCTTCTTAACACGCTTGTTACTGCAGCTAAAGTAAACATGGTAGAGTTTGAAATGGATATAAAATTGACTATTTTGCTCTTCTAAGATAAAGAAAGAATAGCATTATATAATACTGATATTGAAATGGCCTGAGATGTTTCTTTGATGCCATCTTATGGATTTGATTCACAAATTAACGTGGACCAGTCGTAGCACTAGGCGGTTAATATTACAGGCTAAAGTACTTTCTGCTGCAAGGAGATAAAATATCAGAACGATATTTGAGTCATCAAGTATTTAAACTAGTTGTAGCCTTCAGGTACTGACTTCTCTTACCACTGTCCCAAGAGGTTACAGCTGCATCGGGCTGCTTGTGTAACTTGCATTGCAAAATCCAATCATTCTTTCTCAACACTATCATCATGATGACTGATCGACTGTAACACACCGTATGGAAACAGAGACAAGTACCTTTAACAGGCACACGTTGGCACTAAAAATGTCTAGACCCTGTGGAATTTTTTACATTAAAATTCCTAATTTGTAGCTCTAAATGTGTTTCTTTTGTATAGTTTTTGTTCTACTTTTCCCAATAGTGTGAGGGTGAATATTGTACTTTGCCTCCTTTTGGGACTTAGAGGGCAAAAAGCATCTCTGCTCCCAGGAAAACCAGCAGCTTAATGATGTCTGCTCCTTGTATGATGTGTCGCTCCAGAGTGATGTCAGACCTGCTCGATAAGAGTTCAATATTTTGTTTTATTGGACACAGTTTGCAATCCTTTGTCCTCATTGTGGGCATTTATAGTGAAATTAAGTTCTGGCATGGTTATAAAAGAGAGCAGAGCTCTAGACTGGGTGCAGAGTGGCTGGAGAGCAGTCAGGCGGAAAGGGACTTGGGAGTGCTGGTGGACAGGAAACTCAACATGAGCCAGCAGTGTGCCCAAGTGGCAAAGAAGGCCAATGGTATCTTGGCCTGCATCAGGAACAGTGTGACCAGCAGGACTAGAGAGGTCATCATCCCCTTATACTCGGCACTGGTCAGGCCACACCTTGAGTGCTGTGTCCAGTTCTGGGCC
>VWPV01023476.1:313249-350202 GCA_013389885.1 Geococcyx californianus
TTTAGGCTTGACATTAGGAAGAAGTTCTTCACTGAGAGGGTAATTGTTCATTGGAATGCTCTGCCTAGGGAGGTGGTGGAGTCACCCTCCCTGGAGCTGTTCAAAGAGAATTTGGATGAGGCACTTAGTGACATGGTGTAACTGACAAGTAGGAGTAGGTGTAGCTAGTAGGTGTTGGACCATAGGTCCACTCGATGATCTCAAAGGTCTCTTCCAACCTTACAGTACTGTGATACTGTGATAAGAGAAGTAAACGCAATAAGAGTAAGTTAACCTAAATACATGCCGAAGAAATCCTCATCTGATATCAAGGCAAAATGGCTGTTTCTAAACAGTCTCTATACGTTGTCTAGAAGCTGTGATTCAATGATTTTCAAAAGGCCCAATCACTTTCAAGTTTGAAAGTTGGCATGACTCTTCATTGCTAAAAACACATGGAATTGCTTGTAGCCTCTGTTAATCCCAAAGAAGGTTTCTTTTTATTGCACAACACCTAAAAAGTGTGCATGTTTTGCAGGAGAGCTATGAGATTTCCCCACTCCTCTGTGATCCCCTTTGGCCACAGGTAATTCTCAGTGCAGCCAAGTCCCACCACCTAATTCCATTTTGACATTTAATGTTGGTGGATATTTTTTAGCTTTCGGCACAATTTAGAAGAACTGGCTAGACAAAGAGTCCAAGAGCAGGAAGGAGGTTTCCAAATCCTCACTAAAAAAAGATTTTATATATATATATATATATATTTTCTTTCTTATATATATATTTTCTTTTTCAGTACCTTTCTCCGGAATGGGGTTAGTTCCAAACAGTGTTGAAGAGACTAGGGAAAATATTTAGCTCTCAACATCCTGCAGGACTAATGAGTTTATGGTTGGAAGACTCTAGCTCTGAGGATTTAGAGTAGAAGTCTGTGTGTATGTTGAGTGAATGCAATTTATTGTAAATGACTTACTGGTGTGCTTTTAGAATCTGCTTACATTTTACTGCTATTTAACATTTTTCAATGCATTTAAAGGAGAAAGAAGTATATACATGCCAATAAACCTTCCAGGGTTTTCTCTAATACACTGAAATTTGGTGGTTGTTGTGATATTTCTGTTGGCGTTGTTTTAATAGCTATATAAATTCAATAGGAGAATTACTTTTCATTCTGAAGTACATCTGGTATCATAGGTTTATGTACTTTTCCAGCTTAATTAACTTACACATTGTGATTTACAACACACCCTAACACACCTCTCTCAGAATCCCAGAAAAAGAAAATGACAAGTACTTTACAGAATGGCTGACTTTCCTGAGCCAAAGATTTGGGTTTGGTTTTGTTTGTCACAGCCTCTTTACAAACATCTCTGGTCTTGAAGACTTTACCATATTTCCAAGCAATTTGTTCCATGGCTTTGCTATCTTTATTGTTAGGAAATGTTTTCCAGTCCAATTTCTGCTCTCAAACCCTTTTCTACTTTGGATCTGGTATTTCTTTCTCTATCTGAAGTGAACGTGAAGAACGCATTCTATGTTGTCTTTGTGTATTTCAAGACCATTTATCTATATTTTGCCCTATAAACAAACTTTCTATCCTTGAAATAGCTCAATTTATTTCAGCTTTATTTTCTAAGTTGTGAAGTACCATGTAAAGTACAGTTCCTGTCCTGATGCTCTTAAGCTATTGATTAAAAACCTACTTATATATCATCTCAAATAATTTATACTGATTCCCTTTGAAATTTTTCTCAATGATCTACAAATTTCTTGAAGTACAATGCTCCTGGGTGAAATCACAGTATCATAAGGTTGGAAAAGACGTCTGAGATCGAGTCCAACCTAATAATAATAATAAAAAAATTCATCCAACATGTTTTATAAGTTAATTCTTTGTTTTTCTACAAGTACAGTGCTTGTCTTTACCTAGTAGTGTGACATCAATGAGTTGTGTTTTGATTGTGGTGCAAATAACACCTGTGCATCCCATCTTCAGCAGACAGAGCTCATACATGACTCTCTGAAATAAACGTGACTTCCTATGTGAAGTACTTTGCTATTACACTACACTTATTGAATGGGATTCTGCTTTTTCAGTTCTTCAGTTTCTGAGATAATTTTAACTCCTATCTTGTCCTCAACACAGACTCCTGAAAGTATGGTAAGCATGGTCAGGTCTGTCATTCAAATTGCCAACTGAAATGCAGAGAAGCACTGGCTCCACAATAGACAGGAGAACCTGGTGTCCTGTGCACAGCCCTGCTTTTATTTTAACAGAGAATCAATAACAAAACCTCCAAGTTTTCGATCTACCGTTTACTAGTTATGTCCAATACTTGTTTCCCCAGTTTGTCAGACTGTCATGTGAAATAAAGACAAGCCTTGTTAAAATCAAGGTATTTCCATTATCCACAAGGCTTATATGACTGTCCCAAAAAAGATATCAGATTGTTCTTGAAACTATTAATTCCCTGCTTAGCTCAAAATAGTTCTTTCTTACATTTCAGATCCGATTCCCGTTAATTTCTGGATGTTTGCACATGTGTAACATCTTGTAGCATGTTAAAAGCCTGCCTTTTCTTTCATCTTCTCTAAGCAAGCTCTGTACTTGAAATATCAGACATGAATGTGCTAGAAATTAGAACTACAGCAGGCTCATTAATGAGAACAGTGGAGCAAGAAAACAGGGAGTATTTTTCTAAAATACCTCTGGGAAACAGTTCTATACAAGGCAAGAAACTATTGTCATATTCTTCTTGCTCGTGTGGAGTCCTGCACTCCTGCTCTCTGATGCAACACAAGTTCCTAAACCCTTTATTGACAGTGGCTTTCCACCAAATAAGTGTCCAAAACACCCGTGACATCCTCTTCTGTCCAAAACTTGAAATAGGGGTATCAATTTGCAGAGAAAGAACATGCTCAAACTTTCAAGGGCTTTTTGACTTTTGTGCTATTATGAGAAGCAGAAAAATGTTTGAGTAATTCTTAATTTTCTTTTGGCCTCAAACATCAAGAAAATTCTAACACAACAGTTTTTCCAAATGCAGAAATAGTCTGACAGCAGAATTTTTTTCTTTGTAATCATATTATATAAGATTGGTAAAAAGAAAAATAAATACAAGCTTATTTCCCCAACAAAATTTTAGGTATGTTTTCCACCCAGGATTCTGTCATAGTTTTGGTCATATCAGAAGGAGAACTATAAAATCCTTTAGAAACCCATTTTTTCTGCTGGCATATGAGTTCAGAAAGGCAGTTGATCCAAAACATCTCAGCCCTGGAAGGAAAAAAAAATGCCAAACCTTGTTCTTTACACGAATGGATTTGACACATCTTTATTTTTGAGAAACAAATGTCTTGCTAGGTTGTTTAGGGTCATCTGTTGAATAAAGAGTCTGTTCTGAATTAGGGCTAAGCAGACATCCCAAGAGATGGATCTCTTTTTGGAAATAAATACTTCCCCCCCCCCACCCCCTGCTCTTACTTCTAAACACATGGGCCACGATCAAAGAACGTGCTGACTTAATTTGCTGTAGCTTAACATCCTTCAGCTAACAGAAAGTAAAGGCTGCTCACCTTCTGAACAAGTGTCTCCAACAGGCTTAAACCTCACTTATTTAACTCTGACCACTTAGTTCACCTGTTTGAAACTGCTCCTGTTTATTAGGTCTAAATGTAAGAGACGGGATACTGGTAATGGTGATTTAGGAGTACTCGTAGCGTGCTGTGCCTGTGCTTGGATGTCACCACCATTTCTAACGCTTTTATAGAGTGATACAATTCAGTGCAGGCTTTTATATAAAATACATGCTTAAAGATTGCAGTCTCTGGACTTAGTGAAGTCAGTAATAAGTCTTCCACTGAACTGAAATGAAACTATGATTTTAAGCATATACCTAATTTGTATTTCAAAGATCTAGTTTATCCCTTTGAGAAACCCCTTTTGATATGTACAGAATTTAGTGACAAGATTGAAAGCTCAGTTTTTGTCATACTAATATAGCTTTAAGGAAAACCTGCTTTCATTTACCACTTGTCATGCGTGTGCCCTTTTGCCTCGAATATAAAGTAGGCATAGTGTAAGTGGCATTTGCTCAGAAAACATGGAGATGATACTAGAGTATCTGCACATAAAATATAGTCCTATACCTAAAATGCAAGATAAATAAGATATAACAGGAATACTTTGCCTGCATTTTTTTTTTTCTTAAAACCACAACAAAAATACCCCATTCCTTCATCTTTAAAAACTTTATACACTCTTTTAGGACTACCACACCTGTCTTCCTTTTGAAAAATATTAACTAGTGTGCGTAAGATTTTTTTTTTGTTTGTTTGCTTTGGTTTATTTGTGTTTTCATAAGAAGGAATGTAAGACAAAAGATTCTCAGAAATGTGTGTACCTTATTAGTGCTTGTCATTTCTTTGCAAAATCCTTTTATGTGCCATTACCTGTTAGAGTTTCAAAACCTTTCAGGGAAATTTTTTTTCCCTTGCCAACACAGGGGGTTATGGGAGGCAGGGGGGTGGTTTGATAACTCTCCCCAACCCCCCTCTCTGCCCCACCACCAAACTGGAATTCAGAGCTTTCTCCTGATTTGGCACTGCTTTTGCTTGGCTGCCGCTGTGAGCGGGAGGCACTGTTTTCACTGGGCTGGTGGAGACATCTTGGAGGGAGCTTGGCCCCCGTTACTCCTGGCCCCACCCAGGTCTCCTCAGCGGCTGAGGCTCCTGGTGGGTGTCTCTGCTTTACAGAGCTGAAGACTAAGAAGGTCTCTACTGCTTTACCAGCTATTTGTTAAAGGAATATTTTCCCTCTGTGAAAGTTGGCAAAAGAACAGATTTGTATAAAGTAGATCAAAGTTCTTTGTAATCTGAGGAATAGAAGAATGCTTGAAAACCTTTCTGGAGTAGCCTTCCAATAAGAATACTAGAAGTCTAAGCATAAAACCTGGTAATATTTACAAAAAGCAAATTTGAGTCTATAGACTATCGCCAAAAAGACAGACTCAAGAAGAGAGATGATCTTGTCCTTAAAATCTTGAAAGTATTGAGTCTGAGTAATGCCTCTGTAGAGTTAAGAGTTGTCCAAATCCTCTGCTGTATACACACAAGTTCTTGTGCAATTTATATAACTGACACTTAATTCCAACATTTCTGAGAAAAAGCTCAACAAATTAATTATATGAGTAAACTGTTGGCTACAAATTTATCTAAAGTAAACTTTGCCATTGCCTTTGTTTAAGAATGCACCTGACCTTTTTTGTTCTTTTGTACAACACAAGGGTGTGTGTCAGTAGTTTTACAAGACCCAGGCAGCAGAAGGGTTGCCAAATCCTCTTTAAGGTATGTGTATTTACTCCAGCTTCACTATCTATTTTTTTTATAAGACTCTAATTGTTGAAAAATACCTGCTTTCCAGACAAATTTGCAATGCTTTGATGAGGGAGGAAGGAAGGAGTTTGTAAGTCTAGGAGCATGAAATCATTCACATTCTGTTCTTAATCTGTGAGCCAAAACTGGAAGAATCACTTGAACTGTGTGTTTTCAAGGGAATACTGTTCATGTTAACACTTATGCTTCATGTCTTTACAAATATTTCTTTAAGCTTTTCTATATGTCTCCAGAGGTTACCTGCTTCTGGTTGATTCACACGGCCTTAAAACTGAAGGCAATAAATCGATATGATTTGAAGCACAGATTCAAAGGAATACTTTTTTCACTTTGGAAACCCCTGGAGAGAATAAACTGGCATAGCTGAGCATTAAAAAAGGATTATTTTGCAAACCAGAGAAAACACGGGTAGGACATTTCTAGAAATTCTCTTTCCTCATGTCAGCCATTGGGTTCATGTGGTGTGCCCCAAAAAAAATCTCATTTGTATCTTCAACACGGGTTTTGGGAGTCATTTAGGCATATGTTCTTTGGGAAAACTGGGTACCTTTGTACTATCTCTGTTGTATCTGTAAAGCGGAATTCAATATATTTTTCAAGTTTGAGCCACAAATGATTGTTTCTGGTTTCTGAGTCACTGCCTTCTTTCTTACAGTTTGCTCTTTGCATAGGGCTCTACTCTCTCATTCAAAGGGGGAAATCCTATATACAAAATGAGGACTGTCAACACACCTTTCCAGGGACTTATCCACCTTGAGAGAGGAATGTGCTTCCTACCCAGGAGTGCTGTAGCACTGACCTGTCAGCATTCTGGACACGCTGCAAATTACTCCCATTTACAGAAGCCTTTGAATCCAGGGTTTTAGTTTGTGTCCTTGTTACAGCGATGTTTGACCACACAGTTTATTTCTCTCAAGTAAAAACCCACCTGCTGCAGCAGGACCCAAACAAGCAGCAGAAGTTTAATGTGTTTCACTTTCAAATGTTTTAAATATCAGACAAAGTCAATCTATCTGATCTAAAAAAAGAGAAGCCCATAAAAGAAGCTTTTCAAATACATTTTTTTATGGAACCCTAGTTGAGTTCAAAAGACAAATTCCTTAGAGTTTTACATCAAAACCTTCTTGCTTGATATTTCTATGGCTAGATTTTACAAGTCAGACAAGTTACCGGTTCCTTTTGCAGTCTGGAAGATATTTACCTTATAATTAGTTCCTAGGAAATTACCCTTTTCTCACTGCAGGAACACTGCCCAGTTTTATCTGTAACTCAAGCTGTTGTTTAACCCAGGATGCAAGTGATGCAGCTGTATTTGTCAGTTTAAGAATCTTATATTTGTTTCCCAGCACAGTTATGAAACAGATGAAGGCCAGCTTCCAACCAGTCTTGCCTGTTAGGCTACGTCAAATAAAATTGATATCTCATTTTAAGCAACAATATTTTGAAATAGAAATTTTAATGTAGCCTTAAGGCAGTGTTTAGGTGATCCGCTTTAGTGCGTAAAGCTTGTGGGCAGTTCTGTATTTCAGGGTTCTGGTACTTAAAATTTCCTGGGTAAATATACCTGAGTCTAAATCTAATGTCACTCTTTAACATAACCCTGTAACAAGTCAAGTCAAAATCCCTGTACTGTTCTTGACCTCAGGCATGGTGTGCACCTCTGAAGTGAGAAAATTCAATTTCTAGGCCAGAAGAGAGTAGATTAATGAATGAATTGCTCCAGATGCATGAAGTATCTTCTCTTTCATTAGATACTCAAGGAGTTTGGTACAGGACACTCAACTTATTTTCTTGCAATATTCTTTTAACAAAATACCAAATTAATTAGACTTACATTTTCATTGGATTATTTATGTTTACCGACACTAGAAAAATCTGTATTTTTAAATAAAATCTACACAACATTTTTTCTTCTTGTCAAGTTAAGTCTGTTTTACATGATCCTTTATGAATTGGTCATATTTAATAAATGTCCTTACGTGCACTGTCATTTGCTATTTGTGCCCTGCTTTTGTCAGTTGAGGAAAAAAATGTGGTAGGGGGACACAACATAAAATTTTGCTCAAAGTCGCCTAAAAGAACCTCTTCAAACATGCATTTGTGTTCAAGAAAGGTGGACACATACCCTGTTTAACCATACTGTGACTCTAATTCTGCCTGTCTGTGTTTCTTTAGCAGGGGTAAAACTCACCTCGGGGCATGTTTTACCTGGAGCTCATTGTAAACTCTGTTGCAAAACCTGTTTTTGACTATTAGTATTTAGTTGTCAGTTAAACATCACACTTGGAACCGTCTTGCTGGTGTAGCAAATTTTGAGTGTTAACTCTATTCTGCTTTGCAAAGAAAGTTTCCCAGTTTCCATATTGCAGAAATACAGCAACAGAAAATGCTGAGGAAATCAATAAAACTCTGAACTCGTATCTTCAGGAACTCCATTTCTTCTGCCTCTTGGTTGTAACACTAAAAGAATAATAGTGTTAATTGTCTGCTCCAACAAATAAAAAACAACATAAGGCTGTTCTCCTGAGCCATTAAGAAGTTACTGAATCCAGTTTATCCTTATGGATCAGATGGCTAAAGCAACTGCCATGAGCTCAGATGTCCTAGCAAGTTATTTCCAAGCAAGGAAAGTAGCCAAGGGACAGGAGGTTATATGTAGGCAATCCAAGTAATGAAATATTCTTGGGTATAGGGTGAATAATGCAGCCAAAGAAAAGAGGTTGCATGAGAAGATGTAGTTTCTTTAGTTAGGAGAAAATAAATTTAAATGCTTTGTTCACAAGACGTTCTGGCTGAGTTAGTTGCATGAAAAAGAGGAGAAAGCCAAAATTAAGTCATAGATTGCATATGTCACCTTGTTTCTACATGGCATCAGCACTGAGCTCCTTGCTCCTGCCAGTGTGCCAGTCACATGCGTGATGTGTTACACTGCAGGAGCAGGAGAACGGCAGGAGCTGTGAGTTTGACACCCCTCATCTAAGCTACTTAAAAGCATTCATTTTAACCACAGATTAGCTGTTTTCACTGCAGAAATGTTGTCATATCTCATGAAAATGTAGACTTACTTCAGACTTCGACAACACTAAAATACTGCACTGACAATCTGTCTTTCAAATACATAGCTGGATGTGCTACAGAAAGGTGGAGATGTGGTGGTACTGTGCTATATGTAGAATTTCTAGGGCTGCAGTTACCCCTAGGTACTGTCAAGCAATGCCAACTTGCCCTAGCTTTACACAGTATCATGTAAGGTTGTGTAAGGGCTTCAAGTGCAACAGTTCTAGAACATAATCCTTTCTTTTGTAAGCACTCTTTATTGTCAGTGTTTCAGGTTTTCTAGGTTTGCCACGTTCTGAGTTTTACTCAGTTGTGCATTCCAGTGAGGTTGCTCCTCTGCCGACATAACTGAAAAGGCAGTTAAAAAACGGGTACCAGGGCTGAGATCTTGGCAGCACCAGCGGTACTCGGTTATCCTAGAGAAAACTGGAGAGGAATTTTTGAAGAGTCACTGCCAGTTCCTAGAACTGGGTGTAGCAGACCTCTGCTTTCTATTTCTATGTGCGTAAATATAACTTTAGGTTGGCTCTAGCATGTGTAGCTGGGAACTCTTACCCCTCAAAATCTGTAGATTCGGGCAGCCTGGAAGCAGTGTACTGAGCCTGCCTTTGTCCCAGAGATTGTAGCATACGGTGAGGATTTTCCAGGGGCAATATCAGAAAATCCTCATTAAAGGTGATGGTTGTGGTGCTGCAAAGTGGCACAAAAGCTGGGGGAAAGTTGTCCTTATATTTTCAAAACGTAGACTACTTTTTGCATTGTGGGCACACCGTATCATCTATGTTCAGCTAGCAGGGCTCTTCCTACAGTGCAATGTTTCAGACTTGCAAAAAAAAAATTCTAGATGCTGTCAGCTGAACTCTGGATTCTGTAATTCCTCTGGCCAGGGCCTGTCTACACGGGGAAGATGTTTTTGGACTTCATAACACATGCATGGAGCTCCACCAAGATGAATCAGCAGCTCAGAAAACATAATAAATCTTTTTTGGAGACTTTTTTCTACTTTTATTTCTTTTTAACAAGCGTAGGCATAGTGCTGAACTTTTTCCTAAGATCAAATTCTTACCTTACCAGAGCTTGGAATATCTCTGAACAAATGTCTGGGGATGATCAGAATAGTGATGATGCCAAGTGTCCATTCTTACTAAAATGCAATATTGAATGCAACCTCGCCACAGTAAAAATATACCGAACAAAACACTACAAGAATCTGAGGAAATGGTGTGAATGTTTTTTATAATACATTAGAGAGGGACTTATATTATATAAGTCTGCAATGATTCTACTCATTATAGATATCTTTCTACCAGTTTGCTATCTGACTCACTAATGGATTTTAAGCTGAAGATAAATCTTGTTCAGTACATTTGCATTTTTTAGGGTGAGTGGATTTCTGGCATGGATGAGTTTCATTGTACCATCAGCAGTTAATTAAACTGTCACAGTTTTACACTAAGATAATGGTGGGAGCAGGGTACCTATGTGCGCTAATTTCACAGGAACAAGTGGTCCACATGACCAATACCTGATTACATAATTACTTTAGTGTGCTTATTATCCCCTGAAGATGGAAATCCTCTCTCTGACTGATGCTGCAGCGTGTTATACCATTATACTTCACTCTCATCAGCAAATCCAGAGATCCATGTCATACACTTACTTTTGATTTTTAGCATAGACTGTTTGCAGTCTGTGAAATATATTACTCTTTTGATGATATTTCACTTCAAGAGAAACACAGAAGTGAGTTTAGTTGTGGATAAAAATACAATATTCATGCTTTGGTAAACTTTGCTAGATAATAGCGTGGCATTCTTCCAGGGAAGCGAAGCAGCATGCTTGAGTGTATTATGCTACCAGGACCTACTGAATAAATGGAAATAAGTTAATGGGGATGAATGAATAGATGGGAAAAGATCAGTGTTTCTGTGGTAACGTGGCCCCTACCTTGCAACACAGTTACAGGTGCTCTATGAAATTTTTCATAAGCTATGTTTCAGTTTTTCTTTTTGCATATTCAGGTACCATAGTCTTCTCCATTGATTTCTCTTCCTACTGCTATCTTTCCTCCCTGTTTATGTCACCTTAGTTGAAGTATTAATGTATTCGTAAATAATCGTAGTCTAAAATAAGGCATATGATCAAAAGAATAGGAAAAAACTATCCAAAGAAAGCACAGAAGATAGAATAAGGCAAAAAATTTACTATTTTTAGATACTAAATGCCTCAGTGCTATTTGTCTTACTTTTATTGTGTATTTCTTGCCCCCAAAAGAGAAATTTAGATGTGTTGAAATCAACAGTTTTACTTGTATAAGCATAATAAAAAAGCAGATGAAATACCTGTGGCAATCAGCATAGAGGACAAAATACATAGTTTTACTAAAGGCTCCCTGATACCCTCATTTAATTCTTTCTCTCAAAGATATAAGAAAAAAATATCTTGCAAAGCTAAAATAACTGAAAACCTCACACTGCATTTAGAAGCTTTTACAGCAGGCTGTAAAATTTAATACCCTGGGTAAAAATAGTTGAACTCAACCAGAAGAATGTATTTATTGCTTAGAAACTCCCAAGAAACAGCAGGGAGAAAGCAGGATCTGCTTCCTAAGGACTACCTTCCTCCTCTTATTCCTTGCTTTCTAGGACACCAAACACTCTGACCGAGTCATTCAAGATCTTCCTTGAAAGAGCTAAATCCTCACTACATTGTCTTACCCACCCACCCACCCCCATGTTTAATGCTTGCATTTATAAATTAATTTCTCTTTGAAGTCACTCTGCGTTAATAAACAGAAAGATACTGAACAAAATGCAGGAAAGATGTCATCCATTAAGGCCTAGATGTGATCTCAGTTTAGGTTCTCCATGTTTAGGTATCCTGACAAGTAGATTTCAGTGACATGATTTCAGGTATCAATTGAAAATATTTTCATGTGATTTGATTGACCAAGTTATGCAGTTTCTTTGTGTTCTTTAAATTACAGTACAAAACATAGGGCAAACTGAATCGTGGAATTGCAATGAACAGCGATTGTTTTGTCCACACAAAACTGTGACCAAAGCCAAGACCTTTGACAATTTTTTATTACAGAAAATTATTTGTACCAGAATTGCAAAGCTGAGGGTGCTTTGAGAGCAGCCCAAGTTTCCTTATACAAATACCACATAGTAACACTGCAAAGAGCCCACAATCATGTCTTCATTGCATGCCTCTTGGTCCCTTTGAAGTAACAGTTATTCACGTTGGGCCTGATCATAGTTTGCAACAGGCTCATTTAGTCCTTTGAGGGAAATATACCAAGTTCCCACACCAGCTTTGACATCCGGAAGCGGATATGAAACATAAAAATGTTTTAGATTTTCTTGCAGGTTTGCAGGACCATAGTAACACTGGATTTGGTAGAAGTTTATTATGGAGAATTTCAGCTGGAACACATAGTGACTCTGAGGCTGAAAAGGATCCGGGGATGCATCTCTTCTGCCTCTCATCATTTCAATTCAAATTATGCAGAAACGAGTGAAGGGGCAGACAGCAATTTTTAGAAAAGACACACATCTAATAACAGGACATTCTAAGCCTCTGTAGGACCTTTTCCAAAGACAGCTTATCTAAAAGACCTACCTAAGACCAGACCTCCAGGTCCTAATGGGAAGCTTGAATAGACTTCCTTTTCCTTTGGGTTTTTCCTTTGAGTGTAGCTTATCCTCTGTTGTCATGGTCCTTAGCCCTTAATCTTGATTTAGGAAGCAATTTGGAAGAGCTAAGTAGACCACGCGCTCTTCTGCTTGAGTTTAGTGTTTGTAGGAAATCAGTTGGGATTTTCCTAGCTATTTAACTTATTTGGTAGACTGCCTGTAAAAATATTATCAAAACAGGCTCGTGTTAGTGCCCACAGCCAAAATCTTATTAGCCTGTCTGCTAACTAAGGAGAGCAAGCCATGAGGTGGAATCTCTCTTTCTAAGGCAGAGGCAGCAACTTCAAGTCCTGGCTGCTGGCTTGTGTTCCCTGAAATTCCCACACTCCTTTCTTACAAAGCAGTCATGGATGGAAGTTGAAGGGAGGGAATGTACTTTATATAAATGGAGTTTTGTGTGGTGTAAGTTCTGGATGGGCTTGTAGGGATGTTATAAGGGTAGATGGGATAACCAGAACACATTCCCGTGGAAAAAAATATGGAATGCTTTGAAGGCTGTTAGGATGCCTCCCATGTGGGTGTGGATAGAGTAGTCATAGCAAGACGGTACATAATTAGCCAGGAAGAGTAAGACACCATCGAGAGTGAAAAGGTGTCTTGTTTATGATGGCAGAAGTTTCCTTTGGGCCTCCTGCATGAAAATAATTATATGAAAAAAGAAATTACTGTGTGTCCAAGGGCTTTTGCCAGTCTAGCTACATTAATTAGAGGGGTTTTTTTTCTTTTCTGTGTATGTGGTGCATTTAATTCAATAAACCTTTGCTTATGTGATGTACTTCAAGTCCTAAAAGGAACTCTGTAGTGGAGCAGGACCCTGAATGCAGCTTGTGCCAGCCAAGAGAATTTGTCAGAGCACTGCAGAAGTGAAACTTGCTGACAGCAACAGCTACTTTGGAAAGACTCTCCTACTCTCTTGCCCAGGTGTTATTGCTGAGCATGATGTTGTATGGTATGGAATATCTCCTTGGTTGGTTGGGTTCAGCTGTCCTGGCTGCATCCCATTCCAGCCTCTTTCCCTCTCTCAGTCTACTCACTCAGGGAGCAGGCTGAGAAACAGCGGAATTCTTGAGGCCTTTGTGTATATTGATAAATGTTTTTCAGTGACTTTAGACAGTCTTACTGGGATATAGCTACTTTCTTGTAGCCTCACAACTGAAAATGAGGAAAACAAGTGAAAGCAAATTGAAATTTCGAGGGAAACTGAAATAACAAAGGCATGGTTTCTCACACTGGGATTTGGAGAGAAGCCAGAGATGCCAGTGTTTCAGTGGACATAGTCACACCTTCAGCTTCTAAAAAAGCTGCCTTCTGTTTAACACTGTTTTTTACAACAGGAACCAACTGTAAGCCAACCAGGGAAATGGATCTTCCACTATTACACAGTTGAAACTCACGAAAGTGATTTTTTTTCAGTACAGTTGCAACAAAATTATTCCAACAGTTCTGATGCTGAAATATATTTCTTATTGCTATAAACAAACAGACTTCTACCTTTGGTATCTTCTGTCTTGCTTGGGTGTTTCATGTAGCTGTAAAATACAGGTGCGCGATAGACTGTACCTAGTTGGAAAAATCTACTTTGTAAACTACTGGAACTTGAATGATGAGGGGAAAACATCTGTTTAATGAAGTATTGTGCACCTTGGACAGTCCCTACCCAGAGCACGGTGTAGGTTACTTACTCAGTAGATCAGTGGCCAAGACTCAAGCACTTCCTGTTCTGTGGAGACGTGATGAGGACCAGCTTTCTTTATCCTGACAGCCCATAGGAAATGGAAAAAATAGAACCTATGACTTCATCATTTCACAGAGAAATATTTTACATGTTTGAGAAATTTTAATTTCATTACCAAGTGCAGCACAGTCTTGTAAATCACTTCCAAGTGACAGTGAACATTCCCGTCTCCCGTTGTGTTTGCCCCTCCCCACCCCCCGCCCCCCCAGCCTCCTTTCTTGTTTCTTCAACCCAGCACACATTTTCAGTCCATTTCAGTAGATTTATAAATGTATCACAATGTGATTTGGTCAGAGGTGCCTCTCATATGTTCCACTGCGGAGTCGCTGCTCCTTCCTGCATTTTGTGGCTTACTTTTAGAGACACAAATAGACTCTCTGTTAGGATGTGGCAGAAGCCAGGCTCAGAGTTGCAGGGCAGATGTAGATAAAATGCAGCCAGAGCTTTCCACCAACTGGAGAGAGAGACTGAGGGTACAGGCATCGCAGATTTGCTAGGTTTTTGTGAGACCCAGCCTTAGGAGAAGAGATGCTCTCATTCAGCCAGTTGTGTTTGGGCTTGTAGCAAGTGTCTCTTTTACATCCACATGTTATCACGGCAAAGGAAGGCCAGTTCATACACACTATGTTAAGGTCTGAGGAAGAGTGGTGTAAATATTAAGATGTACTGATTTCACCAGTCTCAAGACTGAAAGTATATTATTTCTTCATCAACATTTTTAGAATGATAAAAATAATTCATTCTTTTCTGGAGTAATTATTGTTTTAAAATCCAGTCAGAGTCAGCCGATGGCCTGTCATTATTTCTGTTGCAATATCAGCTACATACATGACTCCTTAGTCACTGTCCTACTGTACTAGATTCTGTAACAGGAAGGGATCTTACTCACAGCTAAAGAATTAGGCCAGCCTGTATAATAGCGAATTGTGGACTGAGAGTAGCCCTGAAGAGAAGGAGTAGGGTGTCCTGGTGGATGAGAAGCTCAATATGAATTGTCAATGTGAGCTTGCAGCCCAGAAAACCAACCGTATCTTGGGCTGCATCAAAAGAAGTGTGACGAGCAGGTCATGGGAGGTGATTCTGTCCCTCTACTCAGCTCTCATGAGACCTCACTGGAGTATTGTGTTCAGTTCTGGAGTCCTCAGCAGAGGAAGGACACAGATCTCTTCAAGTGAGTCCAGAGAAAGGCCACAAAGATGATCAGAAGGGACTGGAACACCTCTGATAAGAGGACAGGCTGAGAGAGAAGAGGAGGTTCCAGGGAGACGTTATTGCAGCCTTCAAGTACTTAAAAGGGGGCTGCAGGCAAGCTGGGGAGGTGCTCTGTATGAGAGTGTAGCGATAGGATGAGGAGAAATGTTTTTAAGATGAAAGAAGGGAGATTTAGATTAGATATTATGTAGAAATTTTTCGCTGTGAGGGCGGTGAGGCACTGGTACAGAAAGCCCCATTCCTGGAGGTGTTCAAGGCCAGATTGGATGGGGCTTTGAGCAACCTGATCCAGTGGGAGGCATCCCCACCCATAGCAGAAGGGGTGGAGCTGGATGGGCTTTAAGGTCCCTTCCAACCCAAACTATTCTATGATTCTATCCTTTTAGAAATACTTGATATTTTTAATGTTCATAACATAGCTTTCTTTAGTCAATGGAAAAGTAATTGGTGACTAAGAGGTTCATTTTCAGAAGGAAGTTAGACCTATTGTTTCCAAAACCATAAATAAGCCACAATGAATAAGTTGAAGTCTGTCTTTACAAAGCGAAATGAGACATTAGAGGTGATTTGATGTGGACCTTCAGCAACATAGCATTCCATTTAGAACCTAAAAGACTGAATTATAACTAGGAATCTGGAAAGAAAAAGATAGCTCTGTTGCAATATGGTAAAAAACATCATTGTACTTAAAGAGATTATAAATGTGTGTTTATGTGTCTGAAGGATGATTATGCTATGTTGTTGTTTTAGAAGTGTTCTTGTGTACATCTATTAATGCTGTATCAGTCTTTTTTTTAAGTATTTTGTCCTTTTCTCCTCATATTTTTAATGTCCATCCCTCCCCTCACTAAATTTCCTTTGGTTCCTGTGGGAACTGCACGTGCAGTACAGGAAAAGATACCTTGAGGATTTGAATAAAGTCCTTCCTTCAGGCAATAATAGCATTTTGTTGCAAATGACAAAGGGCTGTTTCATCAGAGATTTCACTGTTTGCTGAAACCTGCCTCATTAGACACCCCAGTGCCTGATTGACTCGGAGCGCTGGGCAGCTTTAATGGTTTCATAAGAGCTGGAGGAGTTATTTGCTGCATTAAAGGTAATCATGTCTTAAGTGACTTAAATTAGGATTTGCATTGGTATAAATGAAACCAGACAAATTTCAAGCAGATGTCTTCAAATCATAATGTAAAGATTTAGTAATGAGAAATTTATTCATTTGGAAACATATTAGAAATTTATTAATTTAGAAATATATTAGTTGCAGGATTATCTTTAAAAATAAAATGACACAATCTTGTACCAGTAAGCAGTAACCTCACTGTTCCACCTCAGCCCCCATGCTCTGCTAAACCAAAACAAAAGCTGTACTATACTGAATTCACAGTGAGGTACACTGGAAAGCCAATTTTGTTTAGATCGCTTTCTAAAGACACAAATAATTTATTATGTGTTAAACATTTTTTCTAATCATAACAGAAATGTAGTATGAGTGAACGGGTAAATCGAGGCTACTCATACAAATGAGAATGATTCCCCCAGCAGCTTTACAGCTGAGCAAGATGAGAATCACGACAGCTTTTATAGTCCCATGCATTAAAGAAGGAAAATATACTTACATAACACCTTGTTTTGTACTTGTTTTTACTCTTCCACTTTTATGTATAAGTCAATTATCATTCTAGGTTTCTTGACAATAGCTGATAATTTCCTTTCCACTCATTTTGTTCAGTAGTTCAAAACTTAATTTTTTGATGTATTATTGAAAAAAAATAACAGCATATGTGGAAAAATACTATTATCTGTATTTGGTTTTTGTAATAGTGAAAAAGCACATTGGCAACTTAAAAAATAAAACGATCCATTTCATTCCATGGAATATGGTGAATCACATTTTTTTTGCAAACATAGGCATTGAGAAGGGTAGATATAAAATAAAATATTCTACATAGACAAGCAATTATGCACTACTTTCACATTCTTTATATAAACAGATATAATGCTTTAAAATTAAAAAAAACATATAGGAGCATTAAAGAAACCATAAATATGGGAAGATGTGGAGTTTCTGGAAAATATTGGATTTTTTTTAACTCTTTGCATGATTAAAAATACAGAACAGAAGATGTTTTCCGGTTATGTCATTACAGCTGTTAACATTTGGTTTACTGGTTTGGAAGCCACTAGAGAAAACTATGCAGAGATAATTTTTTTAAAAGATTGATTATAGATTGCATTTAATTTTCAGTGGACTGCAGTGCTGAAATTTATTGTGAGAAAGCTTTGTAATTCTGTTCAAGAGTAACTTTTTGGATTCTGGGGATTCCACTCTGGTACATTGTGATATTTGGAACTTTTAAAAGGCAGGATTTTCTTTTTCTTTCACAAAGCTATTAGCAAATTCTTTTTTATCCCTTGCAGATAACGAAGAATGACTTTTACAGTCTCTAAACTAAATTGGCCTTGAGCAAAATTCTTTTGCTTAAGAAATATTAGCATTTTACAGTTATATTTACATGCCAGAATTTTAATTTCAGGTGATTACCAAGCAATAAACTTGTTTCTGAAGTAGCAAAGTAGTTCTTCTATCTGTGAGGACTCATCATCTTGATTAATGGAATTCCATGATCACATGGATAGTATTACTAATAATACAACACGGATAAACTCTTGTGAATCCCATTTAGGCTTCAGTTTATCTATATTAATACTCTAGTCTGACATATTTTTTCTGAATTGCCTAACAGTATTGTAGTCTGTCCTACTGGCAATGTTTGAGAAACACTCAGTAGACTCACAGTAAATCCAAAAGATTGTGGAATATGGAAAATATCTTATATAATGAACTTACTATTGTTGAGGCATTGTGTTCAAGTGAGGTTCTGGATCAGTAGCTAAAGCTTTTTCTTTGCTTAGGGACTGATGCGTAAGCTCATCCATAGCTTCTTCAGCAGTTCAGAATTATACAGCTGTCTTTTAACCTTCCAGTCATGAGACGTTTTTAACACTCATTCCTCTTCCTGCTCTGAGGCAAACATTTTCTAATGCTTTGAATCTTCAGTCACATTCTGGTTGATTTGGCATTTTCTTGCACCAACAGCTGCAGGACAGTATTAATGCAGTCCTTTCATTAATGGCTCGATAATACATAAATGGTAAATGAATGCTACCCTCACATGACTGTTTATACAATGAACCAATTGCATATTATTAGTTCGGTAAGAGCTAATAAATAAGGAATGGTGCAATCACTTCAAATTTACTGCATTCCACCACATTAAACTCTTGATGTTTCATGTCATGTAACCCTAATTTTTAAACAAATCATAAACTAGACTCCAGATGTCCCAAACCATCTACAGTAGCTTTCTTTTGTATGTTTTACACATTAGTAAAATCATCTTGCATGCACTAAAACTTGGTCCCTATGGTATTATGGCTCTAAGTAACAAAATCTTTTGGTGATGACAGAAGGAAAGAATGGATGCTGGCCTGTCTAAAATTCCTTAATGTACACTCTGCAAGGCTGTCAGCATGACTAGCATAGGCTGAGATATCCATTTGTGGCTTGGATTTTTGCTCCTTAGGTTCACTATCATGGCAAATGTTCATCTTCCAGTCCTAGAGAGTGTTTTCATGTTCAAATGCAATTTTGAGAGTCTTGCATAAAATTTACATGAGGTCTTCAAATCAGGAGAGTTCTTAAGTCAATTAACCTTAAGAACAGCGTACTGGGTATCTTTGCTAAGTTGAGCTAATCCTATCACTTCTTGGCTATCACTTCTTTAATAGTTCCACAAAAGTCCTCTGGCTGTGTTGTCCTCAGGTTCGGTACTAAAAACCACTGCTCATTTGTATTACAAACAAGGCCCCTTTCATGAGTGTTAAAAGTTAGTATGCTTCTCTAACTGCTTCTGAAACTTTATTTTCTAGTAGTACTGATCCTTATCAAATTTCATCTATTTAGAGTAGTCGATTTTTTTTTAGGGTTGTCGAAAGATTAGACTGAGGAGAGTGAATACTTTTAAATTAAGTGAATGTGGTCCTAGTTTTTACAACTCTTGTGACTGGAAGAAGGCATAAATGAATAATTGCTATGACTGAGTAGTTTCATGTGTAGGTACTGCTCTGGGAAAAGTAGTCTTCATTGTTATCCTTTCCGTAAGACAGTGTCTGGTTATTAATATAAATAGTTGCTAAAAAATAAAGTCCAAGTATCAGGTGATACAATCCAATGCACATACACTGCTTTTTATTCCTTCACTTTGATGTTATCTTATTTCAGAATAGTTTCTGTTCACTGGTAGCAGTGGCATACCTACCAAGCAGATGAGGTTAAAAAGTAGCAGAATGTTATTAATGACTATTGTCATACTTTCTAACTGTCCCAAATGGTGACTGATCAGCTGAATTAAATAACAAAAATTAAATAACAGTGTAGTTACTCTCCTCATATAGAGATTAATGGAGAAAATGGAGTTGTTCCCTCTTAAAGACTACACAGCTGTACAGTATCATAGTATTTGGTAGGAAAGAAAAAATGTACTATGCGTATTTGTAGGACAAACTGTGACATGGTACTTGCAATTCCTATGAAAACTGACCTAATAACTTCACAGTTGACACCAGTGTTATTGGAAAAAAGTGAACAGGTGTGGAACCAGAAGAGCAACTGCATATTTTCTTTTTTTTTAATTGGGACAGTGTATGAGTTTCTAAGATACAGTAACCGTACAAGTATTATATGAAACATAGATTTTTAAGTCATGGGTATACATCTTGAAGTGCGGAGAAACAGTTGCTTTAAAAAAAAATCCTAGCCTTTATGAGGAAAAGAATAGGTAAAAAGGAAAGATTAACCAATGCCATAGCATAAACGCAGAAAAAACAGATACGTACGTGTTATTGTCCAGGGTAAAGGCACAACAGAAGTGCTTTCTGCAGGTTTGGTTTGGTTTTCGGGGAAGTCATTGTCCTTCAGAGATTTCTGATGGAGGAGGAATTAAATTAACACTAAGAGCTTGGGAAACTGTTATTTTGTTAATAGATATGTTTAGTCATTTTGATTTCCATTTATGGTTTTATGGGATTCTGCCTTCTCATAAAAATTTTGTTTGCTTTTCACTCCTCATCCAAGACAGAAAATCTTCAGATTTTCCATGTAAACACAGAGGAAAATAACAAAAGGCTAAAAATAAAGAGAATAGGCAATTAATGCTGTAAGACAGAAACCAGGAAGACATTTTAGTCAGGAACAGGGAGAACAAATATGAATGGCTTACTCTGATGTTATATAATTATACATATTAATCTTTCTTTCTTATGATGTGATTATTAGATGTCTGGTTAGTATAAGTCAAGAGCAGCTTATTGACTTCACTATAAAATGGGTGATACAGAGAAAAAAGGAATCTGGCAAATAATATCCACTGTAATGAATCAAAGTTTCTTCAGCCTCCCAAATGAAAAATGAGACATTTATCTTTCTATTGTGCTGTTTTCAGGCAGGATAGATTTAATTTTCTTTCCAGTAACTGATGTGTTTCAGATTTAGTATGAGA
Organism: Geococcyx californianus; assembly: GCA_013389885.1. Lineage (NCBI taxonomy): Eukaryota > Metazoa > Chordata > Aves > Cuculiformes > Neomorphidae > Geococcyx > Geococcyx californianus. The sequence continues at coordinate 333,883 of VWPV01023476.1, forward strand.
ATAATTTTGAGAACACACTATTGTTTTTGTTGTCACCGGGTAATGCAAGAATTATGTTGTGGTTTAGAGTTAGTATTAGAAGAATATTGACGATACACTAATGATTCACAGTTATCACTAGGAAATCAAGGCCACCTTCAGTTTTCTGTGCTCTGCAGGTGTACAAGAAGCTGGGTAGGATCACAGTCAGGCAGCTGACCCCCTCTAGGCAAAGAGATATTTGATGTGTAACATCATGCTCGATATATAAACAAGAAGTTGGTAAGTGTGCAGGGTTCACTGCTCAGGGACAGTTGCTCAACAACAGGCTGGGTATCAGTTCCTCTGGGTGATGAGCGACTCTATTGTGCATTGCTTGTTTTATATATCAGTATTACCACCGAGATTATTCTTGCTTCCTTTTGCTGTCCTATTAAACTGTCTTTATCTCTACCCACAAGTTTTAATTTTTTCCCGATTCTCCTCACCATGCTACTGAGATTGGGTGAGGCAGTGTGAAAAAGTGAGTGCATGGTCCTAGTTGCTGGTTGGGGTTAAACTACGATCCTTATGTGCCTTGCCCTTCTGAGTTAATTAACCAAATACTTTATGGTCACTTTGTGAGCCAGAAGTAATGTATTTTTTTTTTACTTAGTCAAATACGTGAAATCTTTTTCAGCTAAAACTACTAAAATTGAAGATTCTGTGAACTGTAACAAGCTCAGTTTTTTATAGCTGTAAACAGTCAATACATCAGTTTTGCCATCTCACCAATCCAAATGTAGAGCAGATTCATTGTGTGAAAGTTGGCAAACTGTCATTTCATAGTTTGATCCTGACCATACTCATGAGTGCTGGGATGTATTTAGCATTTTTATTTAGAAGTTTGATGTCTACGGTACTTCCATTTTATGGAAATAGTCTCCATTTTTGCAAAAATTCAGTGTTCTGCAAAGAGAGCTGTTTTCTTGAATAGCTTGTTTTGAAAGACACTTAGCCTAGGAAGTACAAAAGTTCCTCTGGAGATCTATGATTTAGCAAATAGAAAAGTGATCTGGAACATGAGAGCATCAGACTTAAGCATCTGCCAACACTGGAATAAGAATGGAAGGATCTTTCCTGCTCAAACAAACCAGAAAATCTATTTACACCTTCCTTATTCCTGTACACAGAACCTCTTCCTAATCTGAAAACTCACATTATTGTTTTGAAATTGTGTACTCTTACGTGCTGCTATTTACACGTAGCATAGAACAGGAAGGACACTCTAGAATTAGTGAGTGCAATATTGATGGTTTTGTTCAAAAATCATGAATAAAATGGAATTAATTGTTCCCAAATGGAACAAATCTTACCCTTCACCCCATGATTATGGATCTTCATGAACTCAAACTAATTCTTTTCATGGCAATTTTGACCTATTTCCTTTTGTCATTGCTATAAATTTATACTTTATAACTGAAAACTTTTATTTTTCTTTTTTTAATCTATTTTTTCCTTCCATTTAATCTCTTTGATTAACTTCTACATGGCAATTACAACCTTTCTAGTCTTTACTTCATTAGGTTGAATAAGCAAAGTTTTGTTTCACCTTGTAAGGTAGTGGACTGTTTTCCCATAATTCTAAAAACCTTTCCCACAATTCTAAAAATCTTTCCCATAATTCTAAAAATCTTTCAATCTGTCCTTACTTAAATTTATCTTTTATTTAAACAAGAACAATTCACTGTCTCCTTATTCAATATTACAAGGAAGTTTCCAACACTGCATCAAGAAGTGTGAATGGTTCTTAGTCCTATTGTGATTGTCTATTTCATCCATGTTTTAATCCTCCTCTGGTTTTAACTGAGATTGTTCTTGTTATTAATCACAAATTGCATGGATAATACATTTTCTTATACTTTGCTTTAGTAGCTTTTCTGTCGTACCTATTGTTAAGATATGAGAATTGATGATAAGTTGCTTTGCTGCATATTTGCGGCAGTTCCTGGTTTTAACTCATCCAGTTCCATAATTCGCTTAGTGCTAACCCTATAAAATTGTGTCTTATAACTAACCATTTAGGGAGTAATTTACTGTATCTTCGTGAGGTCTATATTTCATTTTGCCTCATTTTCCATTCCTGTCACTGTTTTAAAATGTCTTGAATCTCACATACTACTGAGGTCACTCTAAGACTGTAGGTGTCTGTTGGAGCAATCATTTTTCCGTTCCAATATGGAAGAGTAATAGTCTAGGTTTGGAAATTTATTCTTTTATTATGCCTGGTAAAAAACTCTGAAAAGTTTAGTCATGCTGTTCAAAAAAAAAAAAACCAAAAACCCAAAACAAACTAGAAACTCTCCGATCAACCCCAAAAAACCAAACAAAACCCCATCACGCTGGGACAAGCAGCAGCTCTTGCTGAAAACCTCTGCATTTTATTTTCCTATCTTTGTCATTTTTCATGTCAAATATTTTATTCTCCAGTCAATCTGCTGCTCCTCCCCATATCATCCTCTATGGAGACACGGTGCTGCTCATCGATAGTTCGACATTTCCTGTTGTACTGGGACCAGTGCTGTTTAATATTTTCATTGATGATATAGATAAGAGTATTGACTGCTCCATCAGCAAGTTTGCAAATTATACCAAGCTGAGTGGAGGAGTGGTCACGCCAGAAGGATGAGATGTCATCCAGAGGGACCTGGACAAGCTGGAGAAGTGGGCCTGTGTAAACCTTGTGGGGTTCAATAAGGCCAAGTGCAAGGTCCTGCACCTGGGTCAGGGCAACCCCTGGTATCAATACAGGATGGGTTATGATGTGATTGAGAGCAGCCTTGTGGAGAAAGACTTGGGAGTGCTCGTTGATGAGAAGCTTGGCATGAGCTGGCAATATGCGCTCGCAGCCCAGAAAGCCAACCATGTCCTGGGCTGCATCCAAAGAAGTGTGGCCAGGTCGAGGGAAGTGATTTTCCCACTCTATTCTGTTCTTCTGAGACCCCACCCACAGTGCTGTGTCCTGTTCTGGAATCCCCAACATAAGAAGGAGATGGAACTGTTGGAATGGGTCCAGAGAAGGCTACAAAGACGATTAAAGGGCTGGAGTCTCTATACTGTGAGGACAGGCTGAGAGAGTTGGGGTTGTTCTGCCTGGAGAGGAGAAGGCTCCAGGGAGACCTCATTGTGGCCTCCCAGTACCTGAAGGGGCTCCAGGAAAGCTGGGGAGGGACTTTTCACAAGGGCAAGGAGTGATAGGATGGAGGGGAGGGGGGGAGAACAGCTTTAAATTGGAAGGAGAGAGATTTAGATTAAAGATTAGGAAGAAATTCTTCACAATAAAGGTGGTGAGACACTGGAAAATGTGGATGCCCCCTCCCTGGAGATGTTCAAGGCCAGGCTGGATGGGCTCTTGAGCAGCCTGGTTTGCTGAGAGATGACCCTGCCTTGGCAGAGGGGTTGGAAGTCAACGATCTTTAAGGTCTCTTCCAACCCAAACCATTCTATGATTCTATGAAACAGAAAAATTTCCATTGCTGTGTAGCATTGTGATACTACCTTTTGGTTTTCTTTCTGTCCCTGAAAAAACAAAACTCCTTTGCAGAATTCAATAATTAAATAAATATTTCAGTGGAGCCTGGTTGGGCCCAGTTTGTTGTGATTTCTGTGTTGAGAAAAACATTAAAAAATGTCCTTAAAGCAATAAGAATGCAGGCCAACAAGCTTGGTGGTTTTGGATACGTATTTTAATTTTATTAAACTGTCCTTTTATGTACGTAAACACTGTCCTATCCCCTACTTTGGAAGTTTATCTTTGCTGGAGAAAATGCAAAGTGGTGTTGCTGAAGACTAGATATATTAATGCAACAATAAATAATGTCTTGTCACCCACTTTCTGGTAGTATTACACAGACTTTTGTTGAGTCATCTTTCATCTATGAAAGAGCAAAAGGCTAGACTTTCCAAAGTAAAAGGTGAAAATCTGTGTTTTGAGTAGTGCAATTGATAAGACTTTAGCTCTCGTTTTATGTAAATCAGTAGAATCCAAAGTGGCAATATGGGATTCTTCTTACTATAGTTAGCTCCATGTGGAAATACTTAGGACAGCCATGGATGACTCAGTGACTGGTGGAGGATTAGTGGTCATGAACTGCAGCATCTAAAATCCTCTTGCAGATGATTCTATTTGGATTTTGAATATGCTCTGGCTTATACTCATTAGCTTCACATAGCTAATTGAGTCTTTTCCGAACATCTCTGCATAAGCAAGCCCAGATGTTCTTTTAAAAGATCATGTGAAAATTCTTTTAAAAGATCATGAGAAATTCTTTATAGTCCTTGACTTGTCTGGCAGTATAACGCAGCAGCCATTCAATGTCTGTCCTAAACTAAGTCTTAATATTCAGGGGAAAATGAGGCTATTGCAAATACACCTTCTGCCAGTAACAAAGAGTTTGTATCATTTTATATACATATTTTTAAAAGTCACTGGTTTTAATATGTCATTTTACGTGATTTTTTTCACCATTACTGTGCAGTACTAATTAAGTAGATGGGCACTGAGGTTTGTGTATAAGCATTGGTATGTGTTTGTTGGGGAGAAAAGATGACTTTGTTGTTATCATAGAAAGGAAAAGAAATCACAAGCATACTGCCCCGTCGATGTAAATGTGGGTCATACCTCAGGAGCAGGGCAAAGGTAGAGAGAAAGGAAGAAAGGAGACTCAGTGTGAACTTGACTTTCCTATTTCCAGAATGGTTCGGGTTTTCTTACTGAGAAGAAATGCAGCATGGTTCTAGGTACGTGTTCAAATAAAATTTTGCATATTCTGAGCCTTCTTTGAAAATTCTGCACAGGGAAATGAGGATAAGAGCATTCTGTAGATTTCTTATGCCAGGCACAGGGATTTCAAGGCTAGCAAACATGCCCACGGACTCCGTCTGTCCTTACCCAAACTGGCTGTTAGAGTTTCTAAAGCAGCTCTCTGATGTCATGTGACACCTCTAGCAGGTGGTCTAAACTCAGCTATGGTGTTATGCTAATGCAGCTAGAGAGCTTCTGTGCTGCAGATTGTTGCAGGGAATCAGCCAGCTTGCTGTGTGGATTAACAGACACATGTAAATCAAGACAATCCGGTGTCAGATACTGTCTTTCCTGGCACTGCTTACTGAAGATAATGCAATTGCTCCCTGATGTTATTGTGCCGTACTTGTAATTTCCTGTGAACATCCCCAACGTTGTGGGAAATTAAGATAACATTATCACCATTTAAACAGATTTCTGATATGGAATTGCTCCTGCAGAAGGCAGACTTGAGACCCGTGTGAAGATAACATCAAGGATATTTCATAGGCCACGTTTCACAACTCACATGCTTTTCTAATACTTGTTGATTCTGATTCTCTAAATCTCTTTTGCCATTGATTTAGATGGTGAGCAAGGTCTTTAGGACTGAAGGACTTTTATGAATTCCATCACTGATATTTTGCACCAAATCTTTACTTGGAATAGCTGAATAAGTTTTAATTTGGCTTGTTACTCAGCTCCATGCTGGAAGTACAAAGTGTGTGATTTCTTTACATCAAGCAGATGATAATTTTGGTCAAGAAAGAAAGCACCTCCAAAGTACAAATTATTTGAAACACTGGGGAAACAGTAACCTCACCTTCATGTTTTTTAATGCATCTAGTTTTAACTCATTTATTCTGGTAGTATCTATTCATATGCAACAGCTGCTGAGGCAGTAAACATTTTAAATTTTCTTTGTATAAACCTGAAATAATGTTTTTCAGTACTCAAATAAGACCCAGGTTCAAGACTTCAATGCTCAGGATATTGCTGGGAAAATATGCCAGCTATTCCCCTGGATTTTCTGCAGGCTTCCGGCAGAAATGAAAACCTAATGGGCTAAATCGATAGAAGACTTAATACTGTGGTTCCAGGGGATTTATAGATTTAATTGACCTTTTCTAAATAACATAACTGTCTTTTGGCCAAAGAGATGACAACATAAATAGAATGAAAAGCCAGTCTTCCCCATGGGATTGAATATGGAAATTAATGCTACAAAACCTCAACATGAGGAAAAGAAACAAAACCAGAAGACTTTTTCTCTTTTTCTGTGTAATTTGTCAGATAGGTAACTTTCAGCAGTCGAAACTAAACATTAAGGGAAGTATAATTAGGATTTGGTAAAAGAATGGGGGTGTCATTCAGTAAATTAAAGTATGTTTGAGAGTGTTGCAGCCAATCATCAATGCGCCAATAATTTCTATGTGTGTAGCCAAATGGATGCTGAACTGTAGAGACACAGTCAAACTCAAAATCTGGCAGTACCATTGCAATGAATTCTATAGGAGAGCTGCCAAAATAAAGAACAGATTAACCAAAACAATAAAGACTTCAAAACAAATATGAAATGAGATGACTAATGTGAATAACTTGAAATTGTAAACTGCTAGGTTAATGTCAGTATTTCAGAAATGCACTAATGAATGCTGTAATGAGAAAGCAGCATATTTCACGTGCTTTGTATTCAAGCACAGAGCTTAATTCTGGAGTTGGAATACACAAGGAGGATAGATTTAGAAAAACATAAATGTTAGCAATGTTGAAACAGAAAAATAAATTCTGACAGTTTCATCTTGGGTGATCTGCAAAGCCTCAGTTGCAGCGAGACCAAGAGAATATTACAGTTAAAAGAGAAAGGAATAAGACTCCTCAATTCCACCGAAATTGTGCTCCTAGGGACAGGGAAGAGTAGTGAAGTGGGTTTTCTTCTTTTTTTTTTTTACAAAAGAGTGAATGCGGATTTACTGAAATATTGGGAGCTCATTTCACATGAATTACCTAGGCACAGAACTGATACCTGTTACTCTTCATCTTACATTTCTACGTATCAGAAACACTAATACTAAAAGGTGTTGCTGAAATTATTGAAGATCGTAAGAGGAGAAAGACCAGGTGACTACAAATTCAATGGCAAAGCTCTCGCTAAAATCATGAGGGCTGGGTCAGACTTTGGGGGCAGAAAAGAAAAGAAACAGCAGGCAAATTGCAAGGGTGCCAATCAGAAATACCAAGATAAAACAGGAAAAGTGTCAGCTGTACAAAATGTTGGACTGATACTAGCAGCTTATGCCTTCTGGCTCTGAAGGCAGCGGTTTGTTTGCTCTGCTCAAACCATGCTAAAGAAAGACTTTGTTTTATCCAGTCAAGATTAGTTTTAACATCATCTTTTAAGCTTTCAGGCTGTTAAATATGGATATTTTTCTTTAAAAAAAAACCCCAGGTACTGTTGATCTATTTTTGTGAAGTTGCTACACAATTGCTTAAGTAAGAGCCGTGGTATGAAATTAAAGATCTATACAGAATTACTGTGCTTGTTCCCATGAAAAACATGCATATTCTAAATAGCAAACTGTTATTACTATTATCAATTGTACATTTTAAAACCACATTATTCTTTCATAGTCAGGAAAATATTTTAGTGACTAACTGTGGTTGCCTTCGCTGGGGAACACCTCATTCCTGCTGTAAGGCAGTCCACTAGTAGTGGAAAGGACTACGAACCCTTTCATATCCCAAGTGGGTATATGGCTAAATCTTGTGTTTTCCAAGGGAAATTTTTAGGGAATTCAGCTTCTTGCTTCAGCCTTTCCCATTTGATGTTGTAGACTGCATGCAATTTCATAACTGCATTGTATAGATATTATTTTAAAGAAATTACCACAGTTTCCCAACAGTTGATTACTGAGAATTCAAATCTATGCTGTGAGTTCTTCAGGATGGTATCTTAGGGCTTGTCTAGTACTTGGCATAAAAGATTAATCTTGCCTGGGTTTCTACACTGAAAGAGTTTAGAAGCGTGTAAAAGGATTTGTAAGTGAAATAATACCTTCTTCTATTGTTATTCCTTCTCTTGTGCTCTACCTCTTCCAGCAGCAACTTTTACTTATGTTAAGCTTCTACACATAAAATTTTTTAGGGCTTAAAATATCTTAAAGTATTTATCCAGTCTGCTATGTCGTCAGTCTCTTCTTCATCCAAGACCTGTACTGGTCCATTTTGCTAATTACCACAGCAACATGAGCTTAAGTAACCTAATGAGATGAAGTCCTAAATATGGAAAAAATTAGAGGAAAATGTGAATTTTCACAAGGAAAATAAATTTCCTTTTTAAATGAATATCTAATTCTTTTTTTTTTCTTAAACACCCAATTTTGGAACTAAATGGTATGCTTTCCGTATTTCTGAATTTCTTCAATCTTGAGGGACAAATTTAATTTTAAAGCATTTTTTCACCCCTAAAATTCTAATCTTCCTAAGCCACAAAATCTGCATCCTTATTTAAAATGTACAAATATAACTTATGTCTATTTCTTCACCAGAACAAACCCAGTGCTCCATCTCTTTAAGAGAAATAACAACATTAAGAGAGTCAGTGTGTCCAGCTGCAGTAGTAACAATATGATGCCTGGGGAGGTGGTGGAGTCACCGTCCCTGGAGGTGTTTAAGGAAAGATTGGATGAGGCTCTTAGTGCCATGGTGTAGTTGACAAGTAGGGTCATAGGTTGGACTCGATGATCTCGGAGGACTTTTCCAACCTTGTGATACTGTGTGATAATGGTAATTTGGCCTAAAATGGATATAGTCCAATAAATTAATATCTGAAAAATTTCATTGCTCTGGAAATGATAAACACAAATGGATTAGTATGTAATGTCTTACGTTCAACTAAAATTAGAAGTTGCTGATAACCATTGCAAAAATCTAAATTCACCAACTTTTAATATTATTTCTCCCATGTTCTCAAATAATAGGTCAGTGTTTTAAGAATAATGCAATTTCACAGCCTTTGTGACTTTATTTTCTACCAGCTTTAAGTAATGCTGGTCATGCAATTGCTGAGAACACAGTGGGAGAGTGATATTCATCTTGTAGGACATGCTTAGGTAGAAACTGCACACTTCAACTGACTCTTATACATAAGAACGCCCCGTCCAGAGAGCACACTCACCAATTAACTATCTGATCCAGTTTTAAAACACATTCTGAATCTTGAAAGACTGGTTTATGAATGTCTTGTTTCAAACCATTGCAAATTTGTCAAATCAGGCAAATCCTTGCCTGAGGCTGCAGGGTTCCTGCCTGTGGGATTGAGCACAGGCTCTGTAGCAGAAGCTGTTCTTAAGACAGGGACGCAAAGTGTTCCAAAGGATCTGCTGGCAAGATGCTTGTGACTAGTAAAATATACTGTTTTCCGTTAGTGTGAGAGAGTATTGGAGTACAGTAATTTCATTCTGACTGTGATCTTTCACAATTACACTGGTACCTCCTTATTCCACTGTGATATAGTTCTTTATCTTGGACGAATCATTACCTGGAATGAAAGAAGCTGTATTTTGCGTTTCAGATTCAAGAGGATTTGTGGTGGTTCTCATCAGGAATATACAGAGAGAGGCATCTAAATTACTGTTATTTACTATGATGAATTATTTAGTAGAGTCTTATCAAACGGTTATGTTAGTACTTAATGAAGTTATAGCTTCCTTAATGCTGGACTACTCAGTCAGATGGAGTGGTGGGGTTTTAATGAGTCAATATATGAACAGAGGATCATTGAAACCCTTTAATGTAGCTCTTGCTCAAAGGCCAAAGCAAATTCTCCTTCTTTGTGGAACCATTCTGTGTTAAACTCTCTTCTTGTATGTACATGTAAAATATTTTACCACTATATCTGGCATGGGTAGACAAGTGATCTTCTATTTTCTTGTTTACTTACCTTTAAAATCAATAGTGTAGTTACATAAATCTTATTTGTAGAATCCTTTCAAAACTTCTTTGAAAACAACTTTTTCTAAAAGGAAAAAATCACCTCACTGTAACATTTCACATCAAAAAATCCTGACACATATCCCTTACAAAGCAGCCAAAGGCAAGATAAACATTTTTTTAAAAAAGTTTGCATATAACTTGTACAATTTTGAAAAGAATACATAAGTATAGGTAATTTAAAATTATGCTTAAATTGAGGAGATTGTAAGTGTGGCAAATCTAACCACAGTTTATCTACAGAACAATAGTACATGTAGTAAAGAAGCCCTCCAAAATGCAAAACAATTGAGCTATGGAAACTGGGAGAAAACAAAATAACTTGCCGCTCCCTGTGCATTGGCCACCATGGTGATGAAACAACACTATCTGGTCATACTTTTTCACTACACAGGTAGCTGAAGTTTTTATCTTTTGATAATGCCCAAGATGAATTCTGTGTACTTATAAATACACGTGCAGCAAGTCCATGCCTGCGTAACATCTGTGTTCCAGCACAGAGACCTCATTTGGATCTTAGGTATAGACTTGACCGGCTTTGTGTTTTTGCCTGACAAACTTTTCTGAACAAATTTTATAAAAGCCAAACATGAATTTTTATGCAAGCAAGGGAAGCTATCTGGAACTAATATTTTACAGGCATGAGCCAAACTGAGGACAACTTTCCTTCTCTGTGATTACAGTAAAAGATGAAGCATTCTCAAGCCAGCTGCAGTGTACTAGGCCAGAGTCTTTGAATTAAAAAAATGTGTGCTGTGACCTGGGCAGAGTAATCATGCAGCTGATAAAGAATAACAAGTCATTCCTAAGAACAGCTGCTATGCTGAGCAAGGGCTCTAACCCCTACACTGTAAAAAAGCATCATTAGGTCCTATTGATTTAAAGAGACCTTATCATCAAAAACTGCAAGGCTTCTCTCTTCAAACAGTGGTTTGCAGTGCAGACCACTTTGCAATTCAAAGAGGTTCGATTGCCAGCAAAGCACTTGTCTCCAAAAAAGCCCTCTAAGACCTACTTGCGCCAGAGAAATCAGTTTAGTCCCAATGGGCTGTTTCACCATATGTATTTATTTATTTATCTATCTATCTATTTATTTATTTATTGCAGAGCTGGCACATTGTGTGCATAAATGGCAAAATTAAAAGGGGTGCTTCAAATTTCTGTGGTAGTGGTAGCATAAACTTTGCAGAAATGAACAGTCAGCTCTCCAAGATTTTCTAAAACCTGTCCCAAATACGTGCTAGTACAGTCCAGGCAGAATGAGGCTTAGGCAACAGCACATATTATGGTTGCTGTGGAGAGTCAGGTAAGCATGGTGAGTGCTGGGCAGAGAACTTCCCAAACACAGAAGTTGTAGTCACACAGGATCTTTTGTTGAGTCTAGATACAGCCAGTTCTTTTGTCCTGCCCAGTAACACGCCTATTGTTAAATTATTGCCATCTATTTGATGGAAACTTCCTTTAGAAGCATAAAAAGGCCACCTACATGGGCATCTGGCTTAAGAGAATTCTACTTTACCTTGCAAAGCTATTTACTCTTGTAATGTGTCACTCTGGCATGTGTCGCAATGTTAATGGTGTTGCAATAGCAGTGGGAAATATTGAAACAGCTGATCCAGTTTTTGTTTGCTCCATAGGCTGTTTTTTAAATTTCCTTTACAATGGTTTTGGAGGTCTCTGTCCTCCTTTCTAACCAACTCTAAAAATACCTTATACGTTTGCAACAGACTGTCCAGGACTCTAAGTCATGGGAAGACAGAGGGCCCTATCTAAGCTGGGTACATGTCATCCCGAGGGACGAGAAGCCCATGGCTTGGCTTTTACCCATAGTCAGCCAAAATCTCGTGCTGTGTAGATTAGAATTTATATTATCTGCATGTACTTGCAGAACATTTATGGCTAAGCACTTCCAGACAAATATATGCTAAAGTGTAAATTTAGGATCATAAGTGGCTCGATCTTTTGCTCAAAGTGGGATCAGCTGTGAGGTCAGAAAAAATCACTCAGGGCTTTATCCAGACATGTTTTGAAAAGTTCCAATGATGGAGACTGTGTAACCAGTTTGGACACTGTTCCAATATCTACATACTCATCATGAAAAAGCTTTGCCTTTTACCCAATCTAACCTTCTCTTTTTTTCAGTTTATACCTGTTGTCCCTCATTATCGCACAATACACCATCCCAAACGAGCCTGGCTCCACCTTCTGAATTATGAGGCTGCTCCTTCTTCAGGCTAAAGGAGCTTAGTTCCCTCAGCCTCTCCTCACAGGGCAAGTTCTCCAGTTCCTGACTGTTATGGTGGCCCTTTGCTGAACCCACACAAGAAACTATGAGATTAGACTGGAATGGAAATCTTCACAGCATCATGGCTGCGATTCCATACTGAAAGATTAGGGTAAAAATAGAGCCTGAGTCCTGTGGGGCTTTAGCATGCATTGGAGCCGCTTTTCTCTGGTGTTCTGCAGGAAGTTAAGCATGCAAAAGTAGCCCATTATGCCTTTTGGCTGTTGATTTTCTCACTACAACAGAAAATATGATGAATGAGAGCCTCACGTAGATGTTAGGTGGGTATTTCACATGTAGGGAGCATCTATGTCGTTGGTGTTCTGTATGGATACCGTTCTTGCCATGCCTACTTGAAAAGGCTGCACCCTGCAGTCAAGGAAATTTGAATTGGAAAAAGATTCCACTTTAAATATTAAGCAGAAAATCAAGATGGAGAATACGAGCAGTAAGCTATAAAAAGATAAGAAGAGGACACTGAGAGTTTTGGAAGAATTGTCTAGTTCACCCCATTTCCATGACAAACCAGAATCTGTAGCTATATGCTGATATTTTGTAGTAATGAGTTGATCTCTTGAGATATTGCTAAGGAAATTCTTAAGTGCTTTCTAACTTTTCTTCTTTTGTAATGTTTTGCATAATGGTAATTGACATCAATAACTATTATTCATAGGCTTTAGTAAACATTTTTTATGGAAATTTAACCACCTAGCTTGTTAGAGTCTGTGGCTTTCTAGCCTGTTTTCTACCTGATACAGTAAATTGCTTTATTTTTTTTGTCATATTCCATCTATTTACTGTGATTGCTACACAATGATCCTTCAGATGACAAAACATTTGACTTTTCCTGTGTATGAGGACAGGAAAGCTTTTCCATGAATGCAATATTTTATCTTTGCTATTGAGCAAATGTCTTCTAACTTATTTTGGCCACTCTCTAGTTAATTTTACATTTCTTTTCCTGTGCATTTCAACCCAGAAGCTTTCTTCCTGTGATTCTCATTAAGTATGATCTCATTAAGGTGATGAAATTTCAGATTAAGTGAGGTGCAGTCCATTTTACTTAAATAATTTTGCTTGACTCATTTCTGTCCTTCCTGGATGATCTCTTTGGCTTTTGAAACGTGGGCAAATATTATTTAGCTAAATGAAGGTGTTTTGAGATGCCTGTTGTTAAAACAGTGAGGTTTTGCATGAAATGTACAAAGCTAGAGACGCAATTAAGCCCTTTACCAGCACCGCCACCCCCACACTGGTGAACTGCTCAATGGAGCTCGTTCTGGCAAAGGCAGAAAGCTGTGGCTAAACATTAGTGGGTGAGTCACATGAAGAGAACTGGAAAGAATCGCTGCTTGATAAGAGCCAGAATAGTTCCAGATGGTCTCCATAAATCTTCGCATACTTGCCTGAAGTACAGCGGATAGAAACATCTAAGCTAATGCTTACATTTTTCAGCAGTTCTTGTTTTCTTGGAAAGACAGGAACTTTGGGAAACCTTTTCATCAGGTTTCTGCACAGGTTAAGACCAATCAGGCCAAGCTGAGCACCACATTGTTTGCAGAGGTGTTGATAACAGCTTAATAAGGAATATAACTATAATTATTTGGAATAACAGTTCAATGACTAAATACTAACGTGAATAACTCAAAATACAGGAGCGAGTGAACTTCATTCCAGTGCCATGACTTTGCAGAGACCAACACAACATGGAGTTTTAGTTGCAGAGCATCCCTGCTGAATCCTTGGCCTGATTCCAGGACAGATGGAGTCTCTGAAGAAATGACGATGAGGCAAATCCCAGTAAGCATGCACAGACTTAGCGTGTCAGAGTTTGTGTTCGACAGGTTTCTGTAGTTTTTAACAAGAACAGTTAAATGTCTTGTCAAATTTCAACACTTTGCTCCCTGGCTTGGAGATCCAAAAGATTTTCAAACAAAAAAGTGTTGTTATTCTCCTTTGCATCATTTTCAGAAATGACAGATATTTTTAGTCTGAGATTCTTCCTTCTCCTTCCACTGCTTCCCTATCAACATGAGATAAAGGATTTACTCTTGGATAATTTCGCTATAAGAAGCTAGAGCTGTAGTAAGCTCCAGGAGTGGAACATGTAACAAGGCATTTGGGGAAAATGTGATAAAGACGATGATACAAGTATGGTCTACGTTGCATGTGTGTGCGTGTGCCTGCATTCAGAACAGCACATGTATTACTGTGTCAGTACATGCATTAGGGTTTCTCTGGGTTTCTTTTATTGCCAACTATTATATTTTTGTTGGACAAAATATCCTTGAATTAAGGAGTTAAGAGTGATCAAGAAATTGTGAGCTGCTATGTTTATAATGCTAATATATGTAGATTAGAGGTTCTGAGAGCTGTTGGCTGATGATTAAAACTGTCAAACAAGACCCTTCAAGTTTAACTTGCAGCTCTGTGTAGACATTGGCTGCTGCAGTGGCCAGGTATCACTCACCACTTATTAATCAGTCCACTGAAATCCAGTGCAAAGGTGATGCAATCTGGAATATATTTTTGAAGAACAATAATGTTAGGAAGCATAATTCTTTTCAGAAGCCATTATCTAAACAGAAGGACGGGTACCTTTGAAGTAGCTCAAGTCAACAAGTTTGGGCCTGAAGTGTTTGCCTGAAATATTCCTTGCAGATTGGCGTGAAAGCATTACTAGGTATGGGCTAGAATGGAGTAAACCTGCTGGCAGCTGCTCTTTGAACTCATCCTACTGAGGCTGCAAACTCAAAATTGATATTGTAAGATACTCAGAAGGTGTGGATGTGAGCACAAGCTGCCTAACCTCTGCCAAGCAAACCACATAAACCTTCTTTCAATTCGTGTCACATTCTGGTAAACTCTAGTGTCTAGCCCTTGGCCACCCACATTTCCTCACCACGCAGACTAGAGCTGCCCACACTTTGGCAGAGCAGAGCTACAACCTGGATAACACCATATGAGGGTGTGCAAAACAAGCTGCAAAATAAAAGTTATGATATATTGACCTGAAAGAAAGTGTAACGGGAGTTTGGGAATAAATAATAATTTCAAAGCAATCATACAGACATCTTCCAAAAAAATATTCATGAAAGACAATTGGTGAAAGTATTGTGTAAAATAAGTCAGAAATTCTATTCATTTGGCACCCAAGAAAGGAAAAACAATGCATGGGATAGGACTGTGACATCTGTGCAAAGAACCAGGGCATATTTGAAAATTCCTTATAAGAGTTCATCTTGCACCAAGCAGCTGCTGAGAGCAGATAGTAACTCATTTAATCCAACTAAGAATAAAGCATTGGTACTACTGATGATTACAGCCATCTTTTCAGAACTATCTTAACTAAACCATGCATTAGTCAGCGCTCTGGCTCATTTTTGCCTAAGCCAAACCCAGATGAAGTTGTTCTGTGATGAGCTCATTTCAGATAATGGACCATTAGGAATTCTGAATATTTCCAAAGGACTGATCTTACTCACGTATATGTATTAGCGTGGTTCATATTACTGTTACACTTAAATGCTGTGTAAGCATGAATGAGATGTTTAAAATCTCTGCCTCCATTTTATTTGTTGTGGTGTTTGTCTTCTGAATTCAGGGCTTCATCCCTTCAATTAGTCGTTGTGTCTTTATATGCAGGTGTTTGGATGTACATCAATCTTCTTGTGCTCACAGTTGCAAATTGCTGCTAAAAAAATGCATAACTAGTAAAGAAAATTACAATAATAATGACAGAGCATTAAATTTTTCATCATGAAATTACATTGTAATAATGGATAGCCTAAATTATTTGTGACAGCCTTGAACAGAGAGAGTGGGCCAGAACAGCCATACATATGCAAACAAAGAAAGCAAAATACCCCAGATAAATTGGAGATTGATCCTAGTCTCTTTAATCACAAAAGCTTATGAGAATGCATCCAAGGAAAAGTTAAATCCCAGCCATCTACTCAGTAGCATGAATAATGTTAGTACCTACAAGTACAAAAGCAGCCATCACTCTACATAAGCACAAATGCAGAGAGATAAAGATCTAATAGACAGTTGTTTATTTTTATTCTACCTGGTATGACTTCCATTGTTCTGAGTAATTGTGTATAAGATGATATGTTGATATGCTTCTCCACCATATGGGGTGAAATTTGGAAAAGAAAAACCAACTATCCAGATGTTTATATGCCAGTCTTCCGTGTTTAAATCTAATTTTCCCAGACTTTTTAATTATTATTACTATTTT